>JAHWFO010089672.1:0-20022 GCA_023313115.1 Rhysida immarginata | reverse complement strand
TGTATTTTATCCAGTTAATTGTTTAATTGTATTTATTAAAGTCTTACGTTTAGACCTTTATTCAGTAACAATGTAGCAGATTGTTCAGTCAGTAGTTTACCTTCATTATTATTTCGGAGCTACTAAAGCCATATTTGTATTTTACATTCCGAGAGAAATAGAACTATTTATAATTAGAGTTCCTGTTGGACATTGTTATCACTAGATATTTCTAAATTCAGTATAACCCGAATTTCCTTGAGATATAAATTGTATAATCGAATAATTGAGAATTACATTCATACTTAATTTACATATTGCTATTGCTAATATATCATTATTGTTATATCAAGAACTTCTGATCATTGACATATAAGTTTAGTCTAAAGGAACCCTTAATTGATAATCATTCTGTTGTATACCACATAATTTAATTACTAAGTTATTATTTGGAATTGTGATCACTCATCGAAACGTATAATTAGTCAAATTGCCACAAGTCATTTCTTAATTACAAATTGCATTATTTTATTTGAATCTTAATTGGAGCTTGACCAAGTTGAAATTCATATCTTAAATTATCTTTATCATTTGCATTACCTTCCATGCAATATTGTTTTATATACATTTGTTGAACATTGAATAAACATTATATGTTAAATTGTTAAGTCAGTCTAAGTGCCTATTCTTTCCTCTAGGCCGGGCCTGTTTAAGCGGAGGTATCTTTTATGTAAGTGGGATAAACCCTAAATTATCATAAACTTTGTGAATAGTATAATTCACTGGCGCAGTCTTTTACCTAACATAATTATAATAAGTTACTCGACCATAATTCTATGAATATTATCCCCAGGAACCCTACATAAATTGGCGCAGTACGACAGGATATCAGGATACTGTAGACCCATTTTCCTACTAAATTGACGCAGTGCGACAGGATAGCAGGATATCAAGCTATTGTAGCGATTTGATTAGGCATATTCAAATAAGAGTATTTACATAGGCATAATAGTTGCATTAATTACATGCCTACATTTGTGAAGTAATTATTGAAGCAAAATTAAGACCTGAGACGAAAGAAAGGCACTATTGGTAAATTATTATATTAGAAATAAGCTAACAAAATAAGTCAAGATGAACCAAGCCCCTGTGTTGCAGTCATTTGCGCTAGCACGCGAAATAAAGCCATATGATGGATCTACGGATCCAGAGGAATTTTTTTTACGTATAGATGAGATTGGAATAGTAATGAATTGGGGAGCGGAAACTAGATATAATGTTGCTAAAATTAAGCTAACAGGGGACGCACATTTCTATTGTAGGGAAGATGGAGAGATGAAATCAGTAAATACTTATGAAGCATTGAGAAAAGCATTGAAAGAGCGATTTGGAAAGGAGTTTAGAGGAGAAAACGAAAGATTATTTAGAGAATGTAAACAAGGTGTACAAGAATCAGTCCGCCAGTATGCGACCCGGGTACAGAGTCTAGGAAATAGAACAATGCATAAGGTAGTAGGAGAGGCAGCGCTAGTAGAAATAAAGCGTGCATATGCTCAAGAAATCTTAGAGGAAAAAATTTTAGAGCATTTTGTGGAAGGATTGTTGCCACCAGTAAGAAGAGTTGTTATGTTTAAGAAACCAGAGAATTTGAAACAAGCAATAGAACAAGCGGAGGAAGAAGAGGAAATTGTTAAGAAATGGGGTTTAGAAGGTTATGTTTTCCAACCAGTTGATAAAGAAACCATTGTGTCATTGAGCCCAGAAGTAGAGGAACAAATTAGTCGGCGTATAGAGGACAGATTGCGTAGAAAAGAAAGCACGAATACCTACCGAGAGCGCACTGTAAGTGAAAGAAGGCCGAGCGAGTATTACCGACCGCCCGCACGGAGAAATCCGCCGCATTTAGGCCGAGGTTCGACCGCAGAGCGAGGGCGAGGCATGCGAAGAAAGCATGTAGAGATCATCTGCTATAATTGCCATTTCAAAGGGCATAAAAGAAAGGATTGCGTAAATAAAGCGTTTCACAGAGTAAACTGTTATTATTGTTCAAAAGAAGGGCATTCGATCCGTTATTGCAAGGAAAGGTTACAAAAAGAGCAAAACAGGGGAAACAAATTAACAAAGGCGACTCAGACACACGAGCGTGCGATCAGCCTCCCTCCCCAAGGAAAGGAGGAGAAGGAAACAGAGGTAGGAGAAACGTTACAGATGGCACACATTTCGGAGGATCCCGGAGAATTAATGATTGAAGGCACATTGGGAGAGGTGAAAGTAAAATTCCTGGTTGATAGTGGAGCAAAAGTTACTCTATTAGGTGAGGATATAGTACAGAAAATTGTTGAATTGGGGTATAAAGTTACCGAGGTTAGAGAACCCGCTATAAAATTGGTTGGAGTAACGGGGCATAACTTCCCCACTACTGGAATATATTCAATTAAATTCAAATTTGGTAACAAAAAGTATGTGTTAAAATGTTACATTTGGAAAAGAAGAGAAGAAATACCGTATCAAGCTATATTAGGCAGAGATGCACTCTCCAAATATGGATTTGTCTTCAATTTCCACGATAGATTGTTACAGGCGATAGATACGGACATCCCATTCGTGGGCATCCAATCGAGAATAGACTGTAGGGCTGGCGCCTCAGAGATTACAAACATCAGAGCATTTATGGATACCGTTCCTGTTCGTAGTAAAAGCAAAATTTCCATTCCCCCTTATTCAGAGTCTGTTTGTGAAGGCAGGTTGGCGAGTCAGGAGTATAAAGAGCGCATAGGAGTGTTGGAGCCAAAAGATCTTTCAGAGTCAGGGTTGTTAGCAGCAAAGGTACTGGTCAAAGTATCGCAAAGGGATACGATCCCTATTCGAATATTAAATTATTCAGGAGAGACCATTACAATACCGGCAAATAAAACCATTGGGCATCTGAGCGAGGCAGAGGAGGAGAAGGTGGAATTAAGTGCCTCCATAGAAGAAGGAAAAGAAACTAAATTAACAAAAGAAGAATTTTTGAAATTATTCCATTTAGATCATTTAACACCTGACAAAAGGATCCCATTGGAAAACCTGTTGTATGAATTTAATGGGGCATTCTCGCATCATGAGTGGGACCTGGGATGCTGTAAGATCAAACACCACAGGATTGATACTGGGTCATCCCCCCCTGTAGCTCAGCCCCCATACAGAATTCCTTATTCGCAGAGAGGTATCATGAAGGAAATGATAGATAACTTGTTAAAACATCAGGTCATTGAACCCAGCTCTAGCCCCTGGAATGCACCAGCTTTATTAGTAAAGAAAAAGGATGGGTCTTATCGATTCGTTGTAGACTATCGTAAATTGAACAAGGTTACAACTGTTGACTCATTTCCTTTACCCAATGTGAATGAAACTTTGAGTCAGCTAGGAAAGGCGAAATATTTCAGTGTATTAGATGCAAATCAAGGCTATTTTCAACTTGAAATTAGTGATTCCGCCAAAACATCGTTCAGTACCCCGGATGCGAAATTTCAGTTTAAGCGATTGCCTATGGGTTTAAACAATTCACCAGTGCTATGGCAAAGAGCTGCCAATTTCATAGTCAGAGGTCTACAGGACTGTATTCTCTGTTACTTAGATGACTTCATTACATTTAATGAGACATTCGCTGAACATTTAGGCAGTTTAAAGATGTTGTTTATAAGGTTACAGGAAGCGAATCTCAAACTCAAACCTCGTAAGTGTCAATTTCTCAATGACAAAGTTAAATTCTTAGGTCATGTTGTCTGGGAGCATGGTATTGCTCCTGATCCAGAAAAAATAACAGCTGTAAAAAACTTCCCTAGGCCAAAGAATGTTAAAGAAATTCAATCCTTCTTGGGATTGGCAAATTATTACAAGAGACATGTGAAATCTTTCAGTGCCATTGCAAAGCCATTAACTGAATTAACTAAATTAGACACACCTTTCATTTGGTCCGATGAAGTAGAGAAAGCATTCCTAAACCCAAAGCAACTCTTAGTTTCAGCACCAATATTAAAAAGTCCGGATTTTTCTAAACCATTTATAGTCGCAACAGATGCTAGCTCGTATGCGTTAGGTGCAGTATTATCCCAGCGCTTCGATGGAAAGGAACACCCTATTGCGTATTGCAGTCGTTTGTTAAAAAAGAGTGAACTGAATTACTCGGTGATCGAAAAAGAATGTTTGGGAGTAGTGTATGCCGTTAAGCAATTTAGAATGTACTTGTACGAAAATAGATTCACATTACAAACCGATCATCGTCCTCTTTCGTGGCTATTCAATCTCAGAGACCCGACTTCGAAACTTGTCCGCTGGGCGTTGTCGTTATCCGAATTTAATTTTGACATTGTACATAAACCCGGCATTAAAAACACAAATGCCGATGGCCTCTCACGAGTTCCTATCTCAGCAGTGGCAGAATACGAGCCGCTGATATGTAAGCAGGAAATAGCCAGGGAACAGCAGTTAGAGAAGGAGTGGAGAGGGATTTCCATCCCCTCCCGATTGGCCAGACAAGGAAGAAAACTTTTTCATGGATGATGAAGACGTATTGTATCATATAAAAAGATCCCAAGATGGAAAGGAGATTTGGGAACAAGTTGTCATTCCGAATAGTTTAAGAAACCACGTTTTGTATCTTTTTCACGATATTCCATCCAGTGGACACATCAGATCAAAGAAAATGCGAGTCAAAATTGACAAACAATATTATTGGCCAACTATGCGAGCAGATATTCAGAAATATTGTGCTGAATGTGAAAGTTGTCAGCTTCATGCAGCTCGACCTAAACGTAAAGAACAGCCGTTACAAAGTTTTCCTCCAGTGAAACATCCATTCTACCGTATTGCCGCTGACATTTTGGGGCCGATTACCACCTCTTATGAAGGTTATAAGTACATTTTAGTGGTCACAGACCATTATTCGAGATATTCGGAAGCTGTTCCATTGATGGATCAAACTGCGAAAACAGTGGCTAAGGCATTAGTCACCAGTGTTTTTAATCGTCATTCCATTCCAATCCAATTGTTGACCGACCGAGGGTCCAACTTTACTTCTGAACTCTTACGAGAAGTTTGCAAGATATTGGGTATTAAAAAACTGTTCACCACAGCGTATCATCCCACCGGAAACGGAATTGTAGAAAGACTGAACAAGGTTTTCATACAGATGATACGTCACTACGTAGAAAAAAGTCAAAGAGACTGGCCAGAATGGTTGTCGTTCTGTATGTTTGCGTATAACTCCAGTCCACACTCGTCATTAGGAGAAAGCCCATTTCTATTATTTTATGGGAGAGATCCCATCCTCCCTGGTGATATCATCACCGCACCGAGAAGACCATATTATGGCGTTGACAAAAATTACGGATGCGAAATTGAAGCTCGCATCAAGAATGCGTTCGATCTTGTGGACAAAATTCGTGAAGAACAGGACAAGAAAAGAAAAGAATATCACGATAAGCGTCACCAGCCTTACTCATTTAAGGTTGACGACCTCGTATATTTAGCAGTCCCACAAATTAAACCGGGATTGGTGAAGAAGTTGCACCCTACTTATGAGGGACCATATCAGATAATTGACCAGTACTCTCCGGTTAATTTCCTGATCAAACATGTGAAAACGGAAAAAATAAGGTCGTCCATGCAAATCGAATAAAGCCGAAGATAGGAGACCTGCCCCAAGAGCCACGTCACAGGGAAAGACGAGTCCGAGCTCCAGTAGCTGCGCCACCCGAGCCCCAGGCGCCGTCGACTTGTCCCGAAGAGGATTCGTTCCTACCGCCCCATGCGATGCCAGAAGCCGAGTCGAACGTGGAGCCAGCGAGACCACCACCCGTCCCAGGAGGAAGCAACGAGGCCGGGAGAGCAGTAAATGCACCCCCCTCCCATCCGTATATGTTGTGTTCGAGAGGGAGCGTTCCCGAAGTGCCTTGGGTTTTGCCGTCCGTTCAAGATAAAAGAACCACGGAAATATTAGAAAGAAACCCACCCGGAGATGATACTAACGTTATTGACGAGTTATGGAGACAACCAGCACCCGTGGAAAGGGAAGAAGTTCGTCTGAATGAAGACAACCGTGTACCGAGCTCCGGCGAACGCCATAAAGTCGCCGCCCTGATAGAAACCCTTTCCGCCCCAGCCTCTACGGAGACTGTTGGTACCCCTCCCCTCTCAGAACTTATCTGTAAGATAATTAGAGCCATAGTCTGCGAGCATTTAGGTTTTACCCAAGGATAATGCACAGAACAGGAGTAGGGCAGTAGTGCGTCAGAACAGTAGTTGCGTTGTAGTTTTTTTAATTACATTATGAGAAACTCATCTTATGATTAGCATTATTATGGCCCTTGGATTGACTTTGAATCGTATTGATTCCCGAGAGCTGAAGTTTATGACTATGGAATATTTAGTGACGTAGATATTGTAGTACAGAAGTAATAGCAACATTTTGTGACATTAATCATTAGAAAATTAAACTGTTCAGTTA
Organism: Rhysida immarginata; assembly: GCA_023313115.1. NCBI lineage: Eukaryota > Metazoa > Arthropoda > Chilopoda > Scolopendromorpha > Scolopendridae > Rhysida > Rhysida immarginata. The sequence goes on along the minus strand of JAHWFO010089672.1, from coordinate 13,556 downwards.
AACATGAAAGCCGTTGCCTTTTGAAGTTGCTTGTTACCTACTACTAAGGTTAGTGGGATACAGGTGCAAACTTTTGGGAGGTAGCGACTTGGACATTGTATCATGTATAGCAATTTTTTTTGAGAAATTGAATTACAATCGATGCCCTTTTCATGGTCATCCCGAAGAAGCTGTTGATTAATATTTTTTCAGACTAGTTTTGGCATTTAATAATGTTGCTCATGCGAGCGTGTGCGCGTCGTTATAGTTAACCGACAATTTAGAATTAAGTAACAGTATTGTGTCGAGGGGGTAGTTCCCGAGAAAGTTCTTATGGTTGGAGCGAAATTAAGAATTACAGAATCGAGCAATCACCCAGAAACTGTGAAACAAAACAGATTGTTTTCCCGAGTGAAGAAATGTGATTCATACACCTGGAGATATAACTTTCAGGCCTTAGTATACAATTGATATAGTGAAGTTAGGACTAAGCAAATCTGAAGGCCCTGAGAAGTGTTGAAATTTTAATAGTTCCTCATAGACTGCAGCTATGGAGTGGACCCGATACGTTGTAGAGAGGTTGCGAAACGTCGCCCCTCCTCTTCAACCCTCGTTAGACTAACAGAGAGCGAGAGAAGATAACCCAGAATCAGTGAGTAGATTTTATGACGTTGAATTCCATAGTTCGGGGGTAGGCTTAGCTACCCTACCCCAGTACTTGAATTCTATTGTCCCTTAATATTTATAATTACTCTAATGCTTACGTGTAAAATTATGCATCGACATCATAGGAACAATCAGAAGAACCGATTGCTATAACATTTTGGAAGTATTTTAGCAGACATATCCTCATTAACATTTCATTTGACAGTAAAGTCACCTACTTAAAAAGGGTATAGATTATCAATTATGCGATAGTAATTTTGTATCTTTAATGAACTCTATTATTTTGTATACACATGGATAGATTGTAGAGGTCACATGTAAAGGAGCTAAAGATCCCTGAATTATATTTAAGAAGCTAAAATTTTTTTTTGCAAGACAAATTGAGGAGTTGTAGCCCATTTTAATGTTAAGTTATAAACTTTATTATTAGTTCCTAACATGCACAGATGCAATTGAAACAGAGTTGTATTTTTCGTTTAGATCTGAGCCACTCCGATCTTCATTCCTAAGGAAAGATCAAAGAGACCGTTTTAGCATTGGAACAGTAATATTTTTCAGAGTAGTTAAGCAGAAATTAAATCTTGGTAAATAAATATTTGGCCTACCTGGATGCCTGGACATCAGAATGTGCTGATATCGTGAGTGGAAGAAACGATCCAAGGGGACGCATTCCATCGTTACTGTTACCCGGAGGTTGATAATAAAAACCCCGATGAAACGTGATGGAGGCCGCACCCCGCGGCAAGACTTCGTAGTGCTCCGGCGATTCATTAGCACGATCGAAATAGTATCCATTCGGAAGTAGCCAAGAAGAATAAGAAGATTCGATTTAGAACAACCAGTACAATTTAGTTCAGCTATTGTCATAATAGCGTAGGTCAAAGCACACATCGCTGATGTATTCATTTCAAAGTCTTTGTTCTCCATTCGCCGCATGGCGCGAGATCGATCTTATAGTTATACAAGCATGTATTTCTCATTATTAAAGTATTTACATGAAACAAACACTTCATTCCTAATAGAAACGTTTATTAGTGATGGTAATATTCCTTGTGGCAGTGTATGAATAACACATTGTTTTGTTTTTGGCTGGTCCGAGCAGGAGAACGTAATGGAAGGTCCGAACAGGAAGAGCCTCAGGAAGTAACACCATCTATTGAGACCATATACAACTCAAGTTAAATTTTCTTCAGTTTTAAGAGATATTTCCGATTATGAGACTAAGAAAATAATTCATGTTCTAAATAGGAATTTAATATAGAAATCCTCACTCCTCTAGAGTTTATTGATTATTATTATTTAAGAAACAGTTTTGAAAAATTTTTATTTCTTTCAAGATTTATACCCGACATTCCATTTGATAAGCTTGACCAGCTGGTGACCTAGATAATCAGAGAAAGCTAAACAAACCCAGTCAACCCTTTTTCCTTGTGAATGGAACCTGTCTTAACTATTGTTCCCGGATTAGCGTTGAAGAGAGAATCTAACTTCCTCGAATAAAGAAATAAATAAAGAGCGATTTTATCAGAAATAGAAAATTTTACATGAATGATAAATCGAACAAGATTATACGATGTTTACATTTTATTCCAGACAATATATGAGCAATCGATGCACACTTAAGATATATGATACATCTTTTAAGTTGACATCTTGATTTTAGAGTTGATTCTTTTGTTAAATTATGGGTTAGCCTATCTACTCTCTAGCTTAATAATAAGTAAATGTCACCCCTTTGTTCACTACAGATGACAAGACGGGATGGCGGGTGCTTAGCTATTAATGTTTTATTATTGTACTTGAGCTATTGTCCAAGAGTTGTTTAAGAGCTCCGAACCCCCCTTCCTCGACACAATACCGATTTTGCGCGCGAAAACATTTATATGGAAATTAGAATTAGTAAAGATTACATGCACATATTAATCCATTTATTTATTGCTTTGAATAGAAATTTAGTATCGAACACATTTAAACATTGAACAAAAATATATATGGGAATACAACATTTACTCCATTTATTCTCTATTCTTTTTCTATTCTTTAATAAAATATTTTAAAATTGGCCGAGACAATTGGAATGAGTTGGCTTTTAGGAAAACCTGACGAATCTCCTGAGTCAACCGACACCGCACGTCAACTGACGCTTGAGGACCACACCCTCAAGGTAGACGATGCCAGTGAAGGACGCCTGAGATTGTTTCTGATCCAGTAACCAGAGATCCAACGTGGAAGAGAAGAGACTTGAACTTTATGACTTTCCCTGTTCAGGAAGCAAGTTTGTGCCACAAATTATCAAGTACTTTGAAGTGTTCCTTAAATGATATGTTGCTTTGTGTTTTTACTAACATAGTATTGAATTCCCGTATTCAGTGAATTCCAGTGAACTTTATGTTGTCTTTGAACTTTAGTGAACTGTGTATTGAGAAAAAACTATATAGAGTATTAAGAACTTTTGAACTGTGTGATAGGAAACTTCCAATGATGTGCACAAAATTTTCGTTAAGAAGGCCTATAGTTTCATTTATATTTAAGTAGTAATTAAGTTACATATTATTGGTGTCCTTATACACTTTATAATACCTTAGTATTTCATGATAGTTAGGAACTGCCTAACCGATTTTTCTTGTTAAAGGAAATTGCTTATATTATACATTATCAGTAAATAATTTCTTTTTGAGTATTTTTAGTTGTCATTTGAGATGTAGGCTTGCCGGCGTCGACTCGGTCTGTCTCGCTTCATCATGGAAGATGCTGCGGAGAAGCAAGACCGCCCAGAGGATTCCAGGTAAAGGTACCGCCTCGGGGCGAGGCTTTTCTTGCAGGGGGAGGTATTTGAGAATTAATTAGCTAGAATTTGAATATTCAGATTATTTATGCAAATGAGCTATTTTATTATTCGCGTTCAGGATTGTCTATTTAGATTCAGAAGTTAAGAGTTTATTTAAAGTTTAGAAGAGTTTTTATGCAGAGAAAGATTAAGTAAAGTTATTAATTGTTTTAAATATTTTTTATGCGTGGGTGTAAGGAGCTGTTAATAAGAAGCCAAGTCATAAGGTTTGTCAGAAGGAGAAAGTAAGAGTCAGTTTACACAGCTTGTTTTGATCATTAGAATCATATTCAAGGTTCGAAATTGTATGGCCAGTGTAGGACAAGTGAATCGGAAACCGGATGAACAGATAGAAAGCAAGAAAGATGAATGTAAGGATTGAACTTTGGATCTTGAAGAGAGGAAAGAAACAGGGAATGATCACGTGGATGCCGAAGTTTGATTGGCTATCGAAAATCGAAATTGTTAGTTCAGATGCTAAGTGAAAGATTTTAGTCAGTAGCAATGTAACGATTCCCGTAGCCGAGTGTGCGGCGAACTACTCATAAATTTATATACTAATTCGGCCTCCATCTGGTAATCCTAGGATTCCAGATGGGAAGTTTTAAATTTTAGTATTAATCCAGTTTGCGTTGTAGTTTAATGAAAATGTAACCGTCAGATTGAAATGTTAGTTAGCTCGCGTTATCAAGGTGTTTTTGAAGAGTTTCTATCGAGCTGAGAACCAGCGTCATCAATTCCAATAATTTCATGGTTTGCGAGGGATGTTGCAAGAATGTGTACCGAGCCCCGTGGAGTACCCAGATCCAGTACAAGAAGCCAGAGACGATCTTCCTGTGAGCCACTCCGTTGGACGAGGACGACCCCCCTCCCGCCAAGCTGTTGTAGCAGAGAGGACGAGAGAGATCCAAGAGCGGACAGATTGAGAAGACACGGTACAGCCCATTTCCAATTTAATGTCTCAATGGCCAATTCTTTAATTCCTCACATGATTTCATTCTTTCTATTTTATATATTACATTCATATTTTGGGAAGGAATTATTCTATCAAACAGTGGGAAGGACAATTATAATGTAACTTAGAACCGTCATATTATACGTAAAGAACCCTGATTAATTTAATCTAAATTCTGTATTTTATCCAGTTAATTGTTTAATTGTATTTATTAAAGTCTTACGTTTAGACCTTTATTCAGTAACAATGTAGCAGATTGTTCAGTCAGTAGTTTACCTTCATTATTATTTCGGAGCTACTAAAGCCATATTTGTATTTTACATTCCGAGAGAAATAGAACTATTTATAATTAGAGTTCCTGTTGGACATTGTTATCACTAGATATTTCTAAATTCAGTATAACCCGAATTTCCTTGAGATATAAATTGTATAATCGAATAATTGAGAATTACATTCATACTTAATTTACATATTGCTATTGCTAATATATCATTATTGTTATATCAAGAACTTCTGATCATTGACATATAAGTTTAGTCTAAAGGAACCCTTAATTGATAATCATTCTGTTGTATACCACATAATTTAATTACTAAGTTATTATTTGGAATTGTGATCACTCATCGAAACGTATAATTAGTCAAATTGCCACAAGTCATTTCTTAATTACAAATTGCATTATTTTATTTGAATCTTAATTGGAGCTTGACCAAGTTGAAATTCATATCTTAAATTATCTTTATCATTTGCATTACCTTCCATGCAATATTGTTTTATATACATTTGTTGAACATTGAATAAACATTATATGTTAAATTGTTAAGTCAGTCTAAGTGCCTATTCTTTCCTCTAGGCCGGGCCTGTTTAAGCGGAGGTATCTTTTATGTAAGTGGGATAAACCCTAAATTATCATAAACTTTGTGAATAGTATAATTCACTGGCGCAGTCTTTTACCTAACATAATTATAATAAGTTACTCGACCATAATTCTATGAATATTATCCCCAGGAACCCTACATAAATTGGCGCAGTACGACAGGATATCAGGATACTGTAGACCCATTTTCCTACTAAATTGACGCAGTGCGACAGGATAGCAGGATATCAAGCTATTGTAGCGATTTGATTAGGCATATTCAAATAAGAGTATTTACATAGGCATAATAGTTGCATTAATTACATGCCTACATTTGTGAAGTAATTATTGAAGCAAAATTAAGACCTGAGACGAAAGAAAGGCACTATTGGTAAATTATTATATTAGAAATAAGCTAACAAAATAAGTCAAGATGAACCAAGCCCCTGTGTTGCAGTCATTTGCGCTAGCACGCGAAATAAAGCCATATGATGGATCTACGGATCCAGAGGAATTTTTTTTACGTATAGATGAGATTGGAATAGTAATGAATTGGGGAGCGGAAACTAGATATAATGTTGCTAAAATTAAGCTAACAGGGGACGCACATTTCTATTGTAGGGAAGATGGAGAGATGAAATCAGTAAATACTTATGAAGCATTGAGAAAAGCATTGAAAGAGCGATTTGGAAAGGAGTTTAGAGGAGAAAACGAAAGATTATTTAGAGAATGTAAACAAGGTGTACAAGAATCAGTCCGCCAGTATGCGACCCGGGTACAGAGTCTAGGAAATAGAACAATGCATAAGGTAGTAGGAGAGGCAGCGCTAGTAGAAATAAAGCGTGCATATGCTCAAGAAATCTTAGAGGAAAAAATTTTAGAGCATTTTGTGGAAGGATTGTTGCCACCAGTAAGAAGAGTTGTTATGTTTAAGAAACCAGAGAATTTGAAACAAGCAATAGAACAAGCGGAGGAAGAAGAGGAAATTGTTAAGAAATGGGGTTTAGAAGGTTATGTTTTCCAACCAGTTGATAAAGAAACCATTGTGTCATTGAGCCCAGAAGTAGAGGAACAAATTAGTCGGCGTATAGAGGACAGATTGCGTAGAAAAGAAAGCACGAATACCTACCGAGAGCGCACTGTAAGTGAAAGAAGGCCGAGCGAGTATTACCGACCGCCCGCACGGAGAAATCCGCCGCATTTAGGCCGAGGTTCGACCGCAGAGCGAGGGCGAGGCATGCGAAGAAAGCATGTAGAGATCATCTGCTATAATTGCCATTTCAAAGGGCATAAAAGAAAGGATTGCGTAAATAAAGCGTTTCACAGAGTAAACTGTTATTATTGTTCAAAAGAAGGGCATTCGATCCGTTATTGCAAGGAAAGGTTACAAAAAGAGCAAAACAGGGGAAACAAATTAACAAAGGCGACTCAGACACACGAGCGTGCGATCAGCCTCCCTCCCCAAGGAAAGGAGGAGAAGGAAACAGAGGTAGGAGAAACGTTACAGATGGCACACATTTCGGAGGATCCCGGAGAATTAATGATTGAAGGCACATTGGGAGAGGTGAAAGTAAAATTCCTGGTTGATAGTGGAGCAAAAGTTACTCTATTAGGTGAGGATATAGTACAGAAAATTGTTGAATTGGGGTATAAAGTTACCGAGGTTAGAGAACCCGCTATAAAATTGGTTGGAGTAACGGGGCATAACTTCCCCACTACTGGAATATATTCAATTAAATTCAAATTTGGTAACAAAAAGTATGTGTTAAAATGTTACATTTGGAAAAGAAGAGAAGAAATACCGTATCAAGCTATATTAGGCAGAGATGCACTCTCCAAATATGGATTTGTCTTCAATTTCCACGATAGATTGTTACAGGCGATAGATACGGACATCCCATTCGTGGGCATCCAATCGAGAATAGACTGTAGGGCTGGCGCCTCAGAGATTACAAACATCAGAGCATTTATGGATACCGTTCCTGTTCGTAGTAAAAGCAAAATTTCCATTCCCCCTTATTCAGAGTCTGTTTGTGAAGGCAGGTTGGCGAGTCAGGAGTATAAAGAGCGCATAGGAGTGTTGGAGCCAAAAGATCTTTCAGAGTCAGGGTTGTTAGCAGCAAAGGTACTGGTCAAAGTATCGCAAAGGGATACGATCCCTATTCGAATATTAAATTATTCAGGAGAGACCATTACAATACCGGCAAATAAAACCATTGGGCATCTGAGCGAGGCAGAGGAGGAGAAGGTGGAATTAAGTGCCTCCATAGAAGAAGGAAAAGAAACTAAATTAACAAAAGAAGAATTTTTGAAATTATTCCATTTAGATCATTTAACACCTGACAAAAGGATCCCATTGGAAAACCTGTTGTATGAATTTAATGGGGCATTCTCGCATCATGAGTGGGACCTGGGATGCTGTAAGATCAAACACCACAGGATTGATACTGGGTCATCCCCCCCTGTAGCTCAGCCCCCATACAGAATTCCTTATTCGCAGAGAGGTATCATGAAGGAAATGATAGATAACTTGTTAAAACATCAGGTCATTGAACCCAGCTCTAGCCCCTGGAATGCACCAGCTTTATTAGTAAAGAAAAAGGATGGGTCTTATCGATTCGTTGTAGACTATCGTAAATTGAACAAGGTTACAACTGTTGACTCATTTCCTTTACCCAATGTGAATGAAACTTTGAGTCAGCTAGGAAAGGCGAAATATTTCAGTGTATTAGATGCAAATCAAGGCTATTTTCAACTTGAAATTAGTGATTCCGCCAAAACATCGTTCAGTACCCCGGATGCGAAATTTCAGTTTAAGCGATTGCCTATGGGTTTAAACAATTCACCAGTGCTATGGCAAAGAGCTGCCAATTTCATAGTCAGAGGTCTACAGGACTGTATTCTCTGTTACTTAGATGACTTCATTACATTTAATGAGACATTCGCTGAACATTTAGGCAGTTTAAAGATGTTGTTTATAAGGTTACAGGAAGCGAATCTCAAACTCAAACCTCGTAAGTGTCAATTTCTCAATGACAAAGTTAAATTCTTAGGTCATGTTGTCTGGGAGCATGGTATTGCTCCTGATCCAGAAAAAATAACAGCTGTAAAAAACTTCCCTAGGCCAAAGAATGTTAAAGAAATTCAATCCTTCTTGGGATTGGCAAATTATTACAAGAGACATGTGAAATCTTTCAGTGCCATTGCAAAGCCATTAACTGAATTAACTAAATTAGACACACCTTTCATTTGGTCCGATGAAGTAGAGAAAGCATTCCTAAACCCAAAGCAACTCTTAGTTTCAGCACCAATATTAAAAAGTCCGGATTTTTCTAAACCATTTATAGTCGCAACAGATGCTAGCTCGTATGCGTTAGGTGCAGTATTATCCCAGCGCTTCGATGGAAAGGAACACCCTATTGCGTATTGCAGTCGTTTGTTAAAAAAGAGTGAACTGAATTACTCGGTGATCGAAAAAGAATGTTTGGGAGTAGTGTATGCCGTTAAGCAATTTAGAATGTACTTGTACGAAAATAGATTCACATTACAAACCGATCATCGTCCTCTTTCGTGGCTATTCAATCTCAGAGACCCGACTTCGAAACTTGTCCGCTGGGCGTTGTCGTTATCCGAATTTAATTTTGACATTGTACATAAACCCGGCATTAAAAACACAAATGCCGATGGCCTCTCACGAGTTCCTATCTCAGCAGTGGCAGAATACGAGCCGCTGATATGTAAGCAGGAAATAGCCAGGGAACAGCAGTTAGAGAAGGAGTGGAGAGGGATTTCCATCCCCTCCCGATTGGCCAGACAAGGAAGAAAACTTTTTCATGGATGATGAAGACGTATTGTATCATATAAAAAGATCCCAAGATGGAAAGGAGATTTGGGAACAAGTTGTCATTCCGAATAGTTTAAGAAACCACGTTTTGTATCTTTTTCACGATATTCCATCCAGTGGACACATCAGATCAAAGAAAATGCGAGTCAAAATTGACAAACAATATTATTGGCCAACTATGCGAGCAGATATTCAGAAATATTGTGCTGAATGTGAAAGTTGTCAGCTTCATGCAGCTCGACCTAAACGTAAAGAACAGCCGTTACAAAGTTTTCCTCCAGTGAAACATCCATTCTACCGTATTGCCGCTGACATTTTGGGGCCGATTACCACCTCTTATGAAGGTTATAAGTACATTTTAGTGGTCACAGACCATTATTCGAGATATTCGGAAGCTGTTCCATTGATGGATCAAACTGCGAAAACAGTGGCTAAGGCATTAGTCACCAGTGTTTTTAATCGTCATTCCATTCCAATCCAATTGTTGACCGACCGAGGGTCCAACTTTACTTCTGAACTCTTACGAGAAGTTTGCAAGATATTGGGTATTAAAAAACTGTTCACCACAGCGTATCATCCCACCGGAAACGGAATTGTAGAAAGACTGAACAAGGTTTTCATACAGATGATACGTCACTACGTAGAAAAAAGTCAAAGAGACTGGCCAGAATGGTTGTCGTTCTGTATGTTTGCGTATAACTCCAGTCCACACTCGTCATTAGGAGAAAGCCCATTTCTATTATTTTATGGGAGAGATCCCATCCTCCCTGGTGATATCATCACCGCACCGAGAAGACCATATTATGGCGTTGACAAAAATTACGGATGCGAAATTGAAGCTCGCATCAAGAATGCGTTCGATCTTGTGGACAAAATTCGTGAAGAACAGGACAAGAAAAGAAAAGAATATCACGATAAGCGTCACCAGCCTTACTCATTTAAGGTTGACGACCTCGTATATTTAGCAGTCCCACAAATTAAACCGGGATTGGTGAAGAAGTTGCACCCTACTTATGAGGGACCATATCAGATAATTGACCAGTACTCTCCGGTTAATTTCCTGATCAAACATGTGAAAACGGAAAAAATAAGGTCGTCCATGCAAATCGAATAAAGCCGAAGATAGGAGACCTGCCCCAAGAGCCACGTCACAGGGAAAGACGAGTCCGAGCTCCAGTAGCTGCGCCACCCGAGCCCCAGGCGCCGTCGACTTGTCCCGAAGAGGATTCGTTCCTACCGCCCCATGCGATGCCAGAAGCCGAGTCGAACGTGGAGCCAGCGAGACCACCACCCGTCCCAGGAGGAAGCAACGAGGCCGGGAGAGCAGTAAATGCACCCCCCTCCCATCCGTATATGTTGTGTTCGAGAGGGAGCGTTCCCGAAGTGCCTTGGGTTTTGCCGTCCGTTCAAGATAAAAGAACCACGGAAATATTAGAAAGAAACCCACCCGGAGATGATACTAACGTTATTGACGAGTTATGGAGACAACCAGCACCCGTGGAAAGGGAAGAAGTTCGTCTGAATGAAGACAACCGTGTACCGAGCTCCGGCGAACGCCATAAAGTCGCCGCCCTGATAGAAACCCTTTCCGCCCCAGCCTCTACGGAGACTGTTGGTACCCCTCCCCTCTCAGAACTTATCTGTAAGATAATTAGAGCCATAGTCTGCGAGCATTTAGGTTTTACCCAAGGATAATGCACAGAACAGGAGTAGGGCAGTAGTGCGTCAGAACAGTAGTTGCGTTGTAGTTTTTTTAATTACATTATGAGAAACTCATCTTATGATTAGCATTATTATGGCCCTTGGATTGACTTTGAATCGTATTGATTCCCGAGAGCTGAAGTTTATGACTATGGAATATTTAGTGACGTAGATATTGTAGTACAGAAGTAATAGCAACATTTTGTGACATTAATCATTAGAAAATTAAACTGTTCAGTTAAACATGAAAGCCGTTGCCTTTTGAAGTTGCTTGTTACCTACTACTAAGGTTAGTGGGATACAGGTGCAAACTTTTGGGAGGTAGCGACTTGGACATTGTATCATGTATAGCAATTTTTTTTGAGAAATTGAATTACAATCGATGCCCTTTTCATGGTCATCCCGAAGAAGCTGTTGATTAATATTTTTTCAGACTAGTTTTGGCATTTAATAATGTTGCTCATGCGAGCGTGTGCGCGTCGTTATAGTTAACCGACAATTTAGAATTAAGTAACAGTATTGTGTCGAGGGGGTAGTTCCCGAGAAAGTTCTTATGGTTGGAGCGAAATTAAGAATTACAGAATCGAGCAATCACCCAGAAACTGTGAAACAAAACAGATTGTTTTCCCGAGTGAAGAAATGTGATTCATACACCTGGAGATATAACTTTCAGGCCTTAGTATACAATTGATATAGTGAAGTTAGGACTAAGCAAATCTGAAGGCCCTGAGAAGTGTTGAAATTTTAATAGTTCCTCATAGACTGCAGCTATGGAGTGGACCCGATACGTTGTAGAGAGGTTGCGAAACGTCGCCCCTCCTCTTCAACCCTCGTTAGACTAACAGAGAGCGAGAGAAGATAACCCAGAATCAGTGAGTAGATTTTATGACGTTGAATTCCATAGTTCGGGGGTAGGCTTAGCTACCCTACCCCAGTACTTGAATTCTATTGTCCCTTAATATTTATAATTACTCTAATGCTTACGTGTAAAATTATGCATCGACATCATAGGAACAATCAGAAGAACCGATTGCTATAACATTTTGGAAGTATTTTAGCAGACATATCCTCATTAACATTTCATTTGACAGTAAAGTCACCTACTTAAAAAGGGTATAGATTATCAATTATGCGATAGTAATTTTGTATCTTTAATGAACTCTATTATTTTGTATACACATGGATAGATTGTAGAGGTCACATGTAAAGGAGCTAAAGATCCCTGAATTATATTTAAGAAGCTAAAATTTTTTTTTGCAAGACAAATTGAGGAGTTGTAGCCCATTTTAATGTTAAGTTATAAACTTTATTATTAGTTCCTAACATGCACAGATGCAATTGAAACAGAGTTGTATTTTTCGTTTAGATCTGAGCCACTCCGATCTTCATTCCTAAGGAAAGATCAAAGAGACCGTTTTAGCATTGGAACAGTAATATTTTTCAGAGTAGTTAAGCAGAAATTAAATCTTGGTAAATAAATATTTGGCCTACCTGGATGCCTGGACATCAGAATGTGCTGATATCGTGAGTGGAAGAAACGATCCAAGGGGACGCATTCCATCGTTACTGTTACCCGGAGGTTGATAATAAAAACCCCGATGAAACGTGATGGAGGCCGCACCCCGCGGCAAGACTTCGTAGTGCTCCGGCGATTCATTAGCACGATCGAAATAGTATCCATTCGGAAGTAGCCAAGAAGAATAAGAAGATTCGATTTAGAACAACCAGTACAATTTAGTTCAGCTATTGTCATAATAGCGTAGGTCAAAGCACACATCGCTGATGTATTCATTTCAAAGTCTTTGTTCTCCATTCGCCGCATGGCGCGAGATCGATCTTATAGTTATACAAGCATGTATTTCTCATTATTAAAGTATTTACATGAAACAAACACTTCATTCCTAATAGAAACGTTTATTAGTGATGGTAATATTCCTTGTGGCAGTGTATGAATAACACATTGTTTTGTTTTTGGCTGGTCCGAGCAGGAGAACGTAATGGAAGGTCCGAACAGGAAGAGCCTCAGGAAGTAACACCATCTATTGAGACCATATACAACTCAAGTTAAATTTTCTTCAGTTTTAAGAGATATTTCCGATTATGAGACTAAGAAAATAATTCATGTTCTAAATAGGAATTTAATATAGAAATCCTCACTCCTCTAGAGTTTATTGATTATTATTATTTAAGAAACAGTTTTGAAAAATTTTTATTTCTTTCAAGATTTATACCCGACATTCCATTTGATAAGCTTGACCAGCTGGTGACCTAGATAATCAGAGAAAGCTAAACAAACCCAGTCAACCCTTTTTCCTTGTGAATGGAACCTGTCTTAACTATTGTTCCCGGATTAGCGTTGAAGAGAGAATCTAACTTCCTCGAATAAAGAAATAAATAAAGAGCGATTTTATCAGAAATAGAAAATTTTACATGAATGATAAATCGAACAAGATTATACGATGTTTACATTTTATTCCAGACAATATATGAGCAATCGATGCACACTTAAGATATATGATACATCTTTTAAGTTGACATCTTGATTTTAGAGTTGATTCTTTTGTTAAATTATGGGTTAGCCTATCTACTCTCTAGCTTAATAATAAGTAAATGTCACCCCTTTGTTCACTACAGATGACAAGACGGGATGGCGGGTGCTTAGCTATTAATGTTTTATTATTGTACTTGAGCTATTGTCCAAGAGTTGTTTAAGAGCTCCGAACCCCCC
>JAHWFO010089645.1:0-13657 GCA_023313115.1 Rhysida immarginata | reverse complement strand
TGTTTTGTATAGATTTTATTATCGCTTTTTGTATCTGGTATTATTTGTCGGTCTGGGTATTTCTCCTAGGTCCGCGCTTTTGTAAGAAGAGGTTCCCTCGTTCTTCATTGGCTGTCCTTTTTGCGAGGTAGCAGTGATAGAAGGATCGGTAACCTGTTCCCTATAAATATTTGTTTTGCGATTTGTATCGATTATTCCTTTGACATTGAATAATGAACCCAAAGGGTTCGAAATACGTTTATGTCCAGTAAAAATATTTTTGTGGATAAGAGGTGTTTCTTCTGTTATTATGTCGCTTTCCACAGTCATTCAACGTTTTTCACAATTAACAATGTTTAACATTGAAATTGGAAATTTAACTGTGCTTTTCTCTCGTTGTACAAGTATAAAGCTCCTAATAAATGATCGCTGACTGGGATTTTCAGCTACTGTTTGAAATTTGGATGAAGCCTGTAACTGTTTTGAGATGCGTGCTTTCATTTGGTATTTGAGCTTAATTGATATATCTCATATGCTACATAGTTTCTTTTGGTTGATCAGCTAGTTCTGTTTCGTCGTGCTCAGTATCTGAAATTGTTGAACAAATTTGTTTCACGATTTTTGAATATATCATTCATTTTCAAAATTAACGTGATTTTATATCTTCGACATAATCAATGGGTTGGTGAAAATCATCCAAAATCGACAAATCGATTCCAGAAAAAAATCGATTTCACATCGAAAAACGAATGTATCGCTTGGCACTAATGATCATTTTATAGCGATTTTCTTGCTGATGAAGCAATTCGAAAAATCTAACGTGCCCTCAATCATGGAGTAATCATGGTTTATTAATCCATGCCCTCAATACGATGAGGCATTAAAGACATTCCACTTGAATGCACGCATAGTGACATCTCTACTTTCATCTCAGTAAAACCGCAACAATAACTTGGTTTGCTTTTAAAACTTCATCATCTTCGTCCAAATACTATCTACCCATAGAGATAGATATATACCAGAGGTGGAAACTCAATGCTAAATCAAGGGACTTGGGATCAGGTGCTCGCCAGGGCGGCGCTTCGATTCCCTTGAAGAATAAGCAGACGACGTTGCTGCTTAATACGGCATTTCCAACGTTCAGTGTCCTTAAACAGAGCGCGCGTTTCATATTAAATTTTAATTTTCACACTATTCTTCTTTTACTCCTGGAAAGTGCTCTTTCAATAATAATAATAAATTTCAAAATGAAAAAAAAATATGCCCTGCTACACCTTTGTCTTTTTTTAATTTTATGAATCCTTATTTTTTTATTTCACTTTTTAAACCAAAAAAGGAATACTCTTTTTTAAAGTAAAAACAAGAATGGATGAAGGGGGGTAAAAATATAAATAAGTTTATTTTTAATATTTTATTTTATTTTTAGTAATTTTAGGAGGACAAACGAGTAATTAGTCAAAATAGTAAATTAACTGTTGCAGATTATATTATAGAAACAAGTTAATTGTTTCAAATTTTTGAAATTTGAAATTTATTCATCCAATAAACAAAGGGTCTAGATATGTATACAAAAAAAAAAATTCACTTTTGTGAATTCATTATTTCTTTTATTAAGATAATTTCAAAACTCTTTTGGCATACTTTAATTTTTTGTTTGCATATTGTTTGGTTAACGTTTTTAAATACTGTTCTAATCTGATTTTTACATTTTTAATTATCATATTTGCAAATACAATTCAGCAGGAAAATGAGAACAATATAGTGATTACCAAGAAATAATTGGATGGATTTATTGCAAAAGTTTTTCTGCGATCAACTGTCAACCGAGAAGTAAAACAGCCTTTAAATCATATGGTTTATGGGGTTGTTTTAATAGTCAAAGTGTTGGTGAAAGGATTTTTTTTTGTGAGCGGCCGGTTCCATACAGAAGTTTATAATACAGAAATGATGGAATTCTTTGTCACTCAATTATTGAGAAGATCTGTTCATCTGAAGATGTTATTTTCAAACAGGATAAAGTATCAGCTTATACGTCCAAAAGAAATCGGAAAAGAGAAAAAATTGTCCTGAAATGGCCAAGAAATTTGCCTGCCGTGAATCTAATCGAAAATCTATGGGCAATCATGATAAACAGAATACAGAAACCGTTGACAAAGAACAAAAAAAGATCTCATGAATGCATCCAAAGTGTTAGACATATATTACACAGGAACTTTGCCCTGACCTTACCAATATCATCGCCCAAAAGAATTGGGGCTGTTGTTACGGCAAAAGATGATTCTACAATATGGTAAAATCAATTATGTATCTAAAAAAAAGATAAGATATTTCCGATTTACCAATGCGTGAAATTAGTTTTATTTGCGCTGACGCATTTTGTAACAACAATATCTTCAAAGCAGTGATTAAATTTAATTATTATTTTACTGATTTTTTATTAATTTGTGCTTATAATTATTTCACTTTATATATTTAGCCAAATTTATTTAATTAATTAATTATTAACTTTATTTTATTTTGTGTTATTTATTGTATATGTTTATCATCTATTAATCTATTCTTATTATATTTTATATTTTAATTAAATTTTAGCTATTTTTTATTTATTTAATTTATTTTCATCAAATTCCATCACAAATATTTTATTTTATTTACTCATTTATATTTATAACTTTGTCATTAAATCGCCAAAATGCAGAAAACATTAGTAAGCAGTCTTCATAGCGCCGCCATCTTAGTTTGACAAAAAAAGCTATGAGTTTCACCCCCCTGTATCTACTACTGCCTAAATACGAAAATAATTCAGATAAGCTCAATTTTATTTCAATTCTGTCTGTTCTAAATCTCGCTGTACGTATGTGTAAGCGCTTTAATATTCCCCGTTTACGCCAACCATCGACAGTGGCGCCACTAGGCAGTGCATCTAGCGAATAGCATATGTTGTCTTATGTCTTTCTACGGTTATGAAATCCTTTTTTTTTTTTCATTATTTCCAATTCAGTAATCAATTATCTACCTTCATTTGATCATCATTAAGAACTGGAATTTCATTCATAACTTAATGAAGGTAAATGATATACGCTGGCGGAAACTAGAACATAAATTTTAATTTTTATCAACCTAATATTAATAAAAATAAATATAAATAATAAACGGAACATCTTCTAATTTTATCTTGTAAAAAACTTTTAACGAATTTTCAAATTTTGTATATTTTTTTAAGTATTTTATTTGTAAAATCGACTTTACAATATAAGCCAATAATAGCTTTTGTAAATGCTAGAGTTTCTTAGTATATTTCATCAAATATTATAATAAATTTTAATTATAATTATTATTATTGTTATTAAAGTTGAGTAAATCTATGAGAATAGATCCCAACTCCCATAAATGTCGTATAGGCTAAAGCCCTGACGTAATATGTGATATTTTAATACTCTAAATTCCCTCTAGATGTCGCCAATAGGAAGCACATACTAAAGTACTGGATAAGGAGTACTTTAGCACTTTCCCTATTCAGGTCTTTAGCACATGCAATGCAGGAAAGCCGATCTTGACCGATTTTATTTGCTACTATTGTAAAGAAGACGAATGAGCAGGCCTTTATCATCACGTCGGCCACGCTATGGCTGAGCAGACTCATAAAACTTTAAATTAAGAAATCTTTTTTTTTTTCGTGAGCCGATTTTGAAGAAATAAACCTTATATATTGCCCCAACCTACGCTCAAGTTAGATGTGAAAACCCCATGGAAATTCGTCAAGTAGTTTTAGAGATTAGCGTGTTCAAACAGAAAAATAGATAGACAAAGTTTTTAAAAATGGTCTTATTGTATTCTGTTACACAGCCTACATGACCCGCAATCAGATTTAGGCAAATATTTTCAATGTAGAGACACGACGATTCTACAGTTTTATTATATGTACAGATAGAAGAAGATAGAAGACAGACAAGAGGCTCTTTCTTTTCATCATGTTTTGGATATCTTGGTACGCTACATCCATGGTCATAGCACAATAGACGTAACATTTGCACAATTGCGTCCGCAAATTCTGAACATTTGAAATATTAGAATTGACCCACTCCTTCCATATATTACAATCTTTTTGCCGGCAGTGTAAGTTGATTACGTGAAATAGAGTCAGAGTGTTTCAACATATGTAAGCATTTATTCTGGTTGTAGGCAGGAAAAGTTGCCTGCAGAAAAAGTTGTAGGGGTACCCAAGAAACTTTGTTTGGGTTCTACTACCCCTATGCTGAATGGGGATTAGAGGCTAGAGACAAGTCTCTTATTCTTTGAACACTCTATTCTCAACATTTTTCGATAACGTTGAATTATTTTTTAATTTTTTGAGGTTGCACTTTTTACCTACAATCCTAATTATCATGTTTTCCTCTTCTTATATATACGAGGTCTGTTCAAAAAAAACGGAAACTTTTTAATTACGTGGCAACGGATCGTCGTAGCAACGAGCGGTTCACAGGGCTGCAATTCTCATATCCTTCCGCTTAAAAGACTATTTACAAGTTTCTATATTTTGTTTAGTTTCTGAGTTATTACCATTTGAGTGCAAATTGTTTCAGTGTTCGTGGCGATTTTTGCAATGTCCGATTTACGAGAGCAACGATGCAATATGAAATTTTGCGTGAAACTGGGAAAAACATGGGAAAATTTGCAAAAAGAGACCGCTGTTGTGGCAAACATGGTTCCTTCATTATGGCAATGCGCCTGCCCACTCACTCTTATTAATTCGCCAATTTTATGCCAAAAATCAGATGTCTGCCGTCCTCCAGCCTCCCTACTCCCCAAACCTATCTCCCTGCGACTTATTGTTGTTTCCAAAATTAAAATCAGTGCTCAAAAGATGCCGTTTCGATTCCTTTCATGACATTAAGAAAAAGTCGTCACTGGCATTGAAGGATATTCCGAAAGCTTTCCAGGACTGCATGGTAAAGTGGTGTAACGTCTATTTACAGTGGACTCAACAACACATAATAATAATTACCGAAGTCAGGGGATTTTATTTTCTTTTCCCATAATTGACAATTAAAGTTCAGCATAAGGAAATAAATTATAACTTCAACCTTGAATTAAAATTAAAGTGAAATACCGTTACTTAAATTTTTGATACCAAACATTAGCATGGACGTAGCCAAGCGTGCAAAGTAAACTCCCCTCCCCCATAAGTCAAGTAAACGCATTTCGTTTGCGTGAATGGAAAAAATTACGCACCACATTGAGTGAAGAGCCGACATATGAAGACTTGAGAAATTTCCTTATTAATCAGTGTAAAATCCTGGATAATAGTTCTACACCTTCCAAATGTGGTACCAGAGGGAACCAGCCCAAGGCGTCGTCAGGTCAAGGAGTTCGAATGCATGCAGCATTGAAGAAGACTGCCCTCTGTGTCATACGACACATTTTGTATTCCAGTGTCCCCAGTTCCTAAGTAGACAGCCAAGTGAAAGGTCTACATTTGTGAAGGAGAATGCAATGTGTTTTAATTGCTTGAGACCATCCCACACGGCTAAGTCATTTAAGATGCAAGCTACGTGTCGTAAATGTGGCAAGAGACATATTACCCTATTACATTATGATCAAGTGACAGCTCAAGAAGAGGTGGGCGTGATACCCCACGAAGGGCAAGCGATGGATCAGGTTACATCATCAGTGTCCATGCATGTCAGTAGACATCACACACGACGAGTTTTGTTGCCCACAGTGCTGGTAAATGTAGAAGATGCAGCGGGTGAGGTCCATTTATGCAGAGGTATTTTGGGTTGCGCATCAGAGGCGTCATTCATAACAGAATCGTTGACTCAGACTCTCGGTGTAAAAAGGTATGGTGCACACATCCCGATTGAAGTCACCGAAGGAGTCCAGGCAGGAATTGCAAAGGCTTCCACAAATTTAAAGATGCGTTCTCGGATCAATGACTTCAGTATCATGATACATGCCCTGATCATAAAAACAATAACAGGCTGGTTGCCCAAACAACCAGTACATGTCGATCATGATCTGAAGTTAGCTGAATATCAAGTTGCTGGTCCATCGTTTTGTTCACCTGGGAAGATCGACATACTCATAGGGAGTGATCACTAATACGAGATACTCAAGGGCACATCAAAGGTCCTATCTAATGGCCTCACACATATTCAAGAGACTCAGTTTGGATGAGTCGTGGGCGGTCAAACTCCTCGGGTCTCATCCTCTGGCATTCAAGTCCATCATTGCTCCACGGATATTGGACAGCAGTTACGTTCATTTTGGGAACTTGAAGAGGTAACCCCAGAGAAGGCTCTTTCTGATGAAGAAAAAATGTGAAGAGCATTTTGTGTCAAAATGATCAAGGACGATACATCGTGGCTTTACTTTGCAAAGAGACACATTATCAACTTGGCACGTCTCATCAAATGGCCACTAAAAGGCTGTTATCTATTGAGAATAGACTACGACATAATCTGATGCTTCGAAATCAATATCATGCTTTTATGGCTGAATACATAGCGTTGGGACATATGCAAGAAGTAACATTTATTTCACAAAATAATTATCTACCCTATCATTTCGTCACTAATGAAAATAGCCTAACTACCAAGTTAAGGGGATCTTTGATGCCTCAGCCAAGACCTCATCTGGAGTATCGTTGAATGACGTTTTGATGGTGGTGCCAAAGCAGCAACAAGACATTTTCGACATTATCTTACGGTTCCGTTCCTATCGGTATGCTATTTCATCAGACATTGAAAAGATGTATAGGCAAATCTTGATACGTGAGGAAGATCTTTGACTCCAATGCATTTTATGGCGAGATAGTGTTAACAGTTCAGTACAAGCTTATCAGTTGAAGACTGTAAAGCACGGAACCTCATCAGCTCCGTACTTAGCGACCCGTGTCTTACAGCAGCTGGCTTTGGATGAGCATTTAAACTCGGACAGGGCCACCGATGTCATAAAACAAGATTTTTATATGAATCACCTCCTATCCGGAGATCAAACATTGGAAGAAACCCAACAACTATGTGAGGAACTTAATGCCATTTTGAAAAGAGGTGTTTTCAATATGCGTAAGTGGTGTTCCAATGACAAACGAGCTTTACTTAGCCTTCCTGTAGAAGAACATGCTACAACAGCAGCATTATCAATTCCACCACATGAGACTTCCTGTGTTTTTTGGCTACATTGGGATACGGAAGAGGATGTTTTTAGATACCGGACTGTGGACATAACCAATGAAGATTCAACAAAGCGCACCATACTGTCAACATTTCGAATATATTTGATCCTTTGGGTTAGGTCGCACCAGCGATTATTCTTACAAAGATCATAATACAGGAGTTGTGGCTTAGCGATGTTTCTTGGGATGATGAACTTCCAGAACATATCCAAGAAAAATGTGAGAATTACCAGTTATTCAAGAGGTGAGAGTTCCACAATTTTGCTTTGATTCTGTAACAACGAGTCAACTTCGTGGATTTTGTGATGCGTCACAATGGCATAGGAGTCAATATGTATGGTCAATTTCGTCACAAGGCAATGTTACAACACATTTATTATGTGCAAAAACTCGTGTAACACCTATCAAACCCACTTCATTACGTAGACTGGAATTGTGTGGAGCATTGTTGCTATCCCGTTTAATGAACAGAGTTGTACCGTGTCTACCTATGCTAAAATCAAATATGTGGGCATGGTCCGGCTCTACTATTGTTCTTGACTGGATTAAAAGTGTTCCAGGACGTTGGAAAACTTTTGTGGCAAATTGTGTCGCTGAAATTCAAGATCTTATACCGTCTATGTTTTGGCAGCACATCCCTAGCAAGGACAATTCCGCAAATATTGCTTCTCGAGGAGTATACCCTAAATGTTTGTTGACAACAGGATTGTGGTGGCATGGCCCAACCTTTTTTGTACAAGCAGAAGCAGCTTGGCCACTGCAACCTACGGTTCCTTCACTACAACACCTGGAGGTTCGTAAAATACCAACAAGTGCAATGATCACCACTCAGATGCACCACATCATAGAGAAATTCTCGTCGTGGACAAGACTTCAACGAACCATTGCCTTTTGTAGAAGATTCAACTTCCAGCAACATCCAGACGTGTGAGACCATTGACAACGGCAGAATTAAATGAAACATTATTGGTAATAGTGAAACAAATACAGCAAATAGTATTTAGTGAACTTGTGAAGGCATTGTCGACAAATAGGAAATTGAATCATCATTGGCCTGGATTAGATCCTTTCATCGATTACGAGGGCTGTATTAGAGTGGGAGGGTGATTGAAGAATTTAACTTTACTCTTTGAAACCAAGCATCCTTTGTTGTTGCCCAAACATCACCATATAACGAAACTGATTATAGAATATTATCACAAGTGATTACTTCATCCTAGCACTCAACTGCTTCTGTCGACATTGCGCCAAACATTTTGGATAATCCAAAGTTCTGTTCGTCACTATACTCGCACTATACCTGTTTTCGTGATGGAGCCACATCACATCATCCATTCATGGGCAATTTACCTACCTCAAGAGTGAGACAATGCAGACCTTTTTTGAGAACAGGAGTAGATTTTGGGGGCCCCTTCTACATCAAAGCCTCTAAAGGAAGTGGAGCCAAATCTTGGAAGGCATATCTGGCTCTTTGTCTGTTTGGCAACGAAGGTAGTTCATATTGAACTAGTCAGCGATCTTAAAGCTGACGCATTTATAGCTGCCTTACGGAAATTTTGTGCTCGACGAGGAATCTGCAGAAAACTAATCAGTGACAATGCCACTAATTTCCATGGTGCCCACAAGGAGTTAAAGAAATTGTATCAATTACTGCACAAGAGTGCATTGAATCGACCTATTCTAGATGAAATGTCGCTCCAAGGAATCACTTGGAAATTCATACCACCCTATGCACCTCATTTTGGAGTATTATGAGAATCCAACATTAAGTCGGCAAAGCAGCACTTGCGCAAAGTCACAGGCACCAATGTGCTTACATTTGAAAAATTGACTACTCTCTTTACCCAGGTGGAAGCCTGTTTGAACACTAGACCGTTCGGAGCAGTATCTTCTAATCCATATGATCTGGAAGCACTTACGCCGGGACATTTCCTGATTGGAGAACCACTAGTCAGCATTCCAGAGGAGAACTTACAAGAGGTGAAAACCACGGGATTATCCCGATGGAAACTGATACAAAAATTTCAACAGGCGTTTTGGAAAAGTTGGCACCATGAGTATTTGACCCAACTCCAACAACGATACAAATAGTCTGAAAAACGCAATAATCTAGGTGACTTGGTGCTTGTCCGTAAGAGCAATATACCGCCGCTACAGTGGCCACTTGGCCGAATCATAGAGACCCATCCGGGCAATGATGGTATTGTGACAATAGTCACCTTAAAGACAAAGCATGGTACAACCAAACGTGCCATTTCCTGACTATGTCCATTACCAAAGGGTGAAGATTGAAACAAGTTCAAGGCGGGCGGGATATGGTTAAGCATAAGTTTATTGTATAATTTAAAAGTGTTAAATATTATTTTTATCGAAAGAGACAGTAATTTTATTTCAATTTTTTTTTTTCTATCCGAGCAATTGTCATTGTTAGGAGCAATTCCTTGTGCAATACGCGCGCGAGTGCGCATGCATTCGCTTTAGCATTGTTGAGTTGTGTTCTGCAAGGAATATGCTTGTCACGCACATGCTACCCGATTTTTGACGTTTGAGTACTGACTTTATGTAAGCGGTAATTTTTGACAAGTTAGAGTGCTCGTCATATTTTGACTATATTTAATACTTCGCCTTTATTATTTGAATCTTTTAGTGCGATAAGATTTCGGCGTAGGCGTAAAGTATTGTCGAGCTTCAAATCGTAGTTCACCAAATAGTGGCTTCGAGTCTGATTCCTCAATATTAAAAGTGTGTGAGACACGTGTTAACCGGAATAACCTTTCGTCGATTTAGCGTTTTGAATTGCAAGTTTTTGTGTGTGATTACTTTGGTTAAGCATACGTTTATTGTATAATTTAAAAGTGTTAAATTTTATTTTTATCGAAAGAGACAGTAATTTTATTTCAATTTTTATTATTTTTTCTATCTGAACAGTTGTCATTGTTAGGAGCAATTCCTTGTGAAATACGCGCGCGAGTGCGCATGCATTCGCTTTAGCATTGTTGAGTTGTGTTCTGTGTAAGAGATGTGGAGAAAATAAAAACATTCAAGTGCAATATTCATCTAGTGTAATTTTCTTCATGCCCCTGTTCACAAGTGATTATATGTGCAAAAAATATAAGCGAAGCAAAAAATAAGTCATTTACATCATAACCAACTTTATTCAAGCGAAGTGCTTATTCGCTTGTCTCCTACAATGATATTAGTGGCGTAGTGTTTTATTTCGTCAATAAGAGAATGGTGTGACATTTGAGCTGTTACAGTTTATTTGCCTGTGTAAAAAGTGTTCTCACCTAGGGTAGTGATTTATGAATTAAGGTGCTACAGAAAAATGCTGTTGTCGTTTAATGGTATGTTTACCTAGCAGTGGCATTGTGTGTCAGTGCAATATATACAAGGTAAGTGTGTACCAAAGTCATATCAATCTCCTCAGACCTAGTGCGGTAATTTATATTAATGAGTGTTTGCCACAATTAAGTGTATGAATAACAGCTATACAGTTATATTAAAGGTGTTATGCGTGTGTGTGTTCGGCACCAAACCTAATTACAAGATTATTTACGAAAATACATTTTTTTTTCATTATACAAATGACTTTATGACTAAGTTGGACTATTGAACATGCATATTTTTCATAAACTCTGTGCTTTTTTTCTCGAAAAAATGTTTTACTGTATACAAGACGACAATTCAAATCTGCGACAGCGGCGTTATAAGTGTGAGCATCAAGTTGTTGTGCTTCATACATTTACCCTTAATTTTCTATTGTGTTGGGCGTCACGAAATTAGACCAGGCGTTGCATCATCGACCCTATGTTTTTGCCAGAAAGCTTTGATGAGTATGACATATCCTACAGCGAGCGACGGCATCTAGTTGTAAGCTACAGCTACAAGACTACGGAAAGTCGAACGTCGCATTGATAGAACTCAGCGCCACATTCAAAGTTGGGGTGCGGTGAAAATCCACTAGTACGAGCTCGCGTCGTATGAACTTTATGGTCGATAAATGCCCAGAGGAACATTGTCAAGCCGTAAATGTATCAAGCTTTCACATCATTTTTTTGGTTTCCAAATAAAGTTTATTTTTGTTAACCTTCTCGTTCCTGTCTCTTGTCTAAATTCTCTGGCAATCCACGTGACAATATGCCAATCGATAAGAGTCACTCCGTTTATCAGCTGACGTGACGGGCTGTGATACTCCATACACATATAAAATGAGAACGAAGCACAGAGTCAGTCCAGCTTTAATTTACTACAGAAGGCGTCTCTCTCACAGACGTTCCCGAAGATAAAAGATTCGATCCGCTTCCACGTATTTTACGTGAAGTTCCATCGAATTTTGCACGCAAAACTCTTCTCTTTCTTCCTCGAAAGTAAATCTCTAACTGCTTTTTTGAAAATTTTCCTCTTTATTCCTTCTGTCGCGTCAATCGCGTCTTCCTTATTATCATTCGTTGGTTTGGTTGGTTTGGTTTGGTATTAACGTTCTTTTCAACTGCCATGGTCATTTCAGGACGGCGTTATAGGGGCCGCAAATTTTGTCTCGCAAGGGTTCTTTAATTTTGCCTCTACACGGGACCAAAGGCTATACTTCCCTTCCGAAGGAAGTGCGTGATCTCAGGATTTTCCCCCTGAAAAAATCCTCGTCTTCCTCGGCCGGGGTCGAACCCGCGTCCTCGGACATCAGAGGCGATCACGCACACCACTGAGCCACCGAGGCCGATATTCTCTTTCGTCCTCTTCCTCTCACTTGCGGATGACGTAGTCGTTGACGCTGATCAATAAAAAATTCTCGAACGCTTCCTTTGTGAAATTTGCCATGACAAGTTTGAACACCGTTGGATCAAGTGTGTGAATAGAGGAAGTGAGTACATCGAAGCTAAAAACCAATGAGTTGTATATTAAATAAAAATTTTTTAAAAAAGTTCGGTTATTTTTCAGCAGACCTCGTATTAAAGATGATTATAGAAATAAATAACAATTGTATTTTATTCTCAACTAGAATTAATTTAATACAAACTAATGGAGGATGGAAGGCGGAAGCCCTGCTTTTTTGCCATTTGAATGATCATCTATAGTAGGCGTTGTTCAGGACCACCAATACTTTCCAAAAGGATGGGAGTAGGGGTGAGAAGCAGGAAGCATTAATTTTATTTTTGGGAAACATTTCTGCTTTAATTGGATGTTGTGTGCATCCGTTGTTATAGAATACTAGCAAAGGTACCCGGCGTTGCCCGGGATAATTACACTTGTATGTAAACAGAACAATCTCAAAAAATTAAATTAAATTTTGCAATATCCTAAAAATAAACACATGAAAATTCTTAGAATTAATACAGTAAAAATTCCTAATGAAAATTCGAAAGAAATCTTTTTAAAGGCTCACAATGGCTGGACCTCTCCAAGGATAATTTCTTACTCACGTAATCTTACCTCGGATGTATACTTAGTGTTGTTGCAATTTCCACTCTTCTCTCGATGTGTTGAAGCAAAACTTGACCATTCATCACTTTGTGGAGTCTAGCGGTCGCCGATTCTTCTATTTACTTGCTTCCCATTTGCTCAATACATCACGGAGCTAAAGGAGTGCTTCCTCTGTCGTCTTTCCACTCTTTCTCAATAATCTGCTAACTCTCCATTATCTCCAGTTACTGATCATTTTTAAAGATTATCAAGAAATTGTTATGTACTAAGAACTCTCTTTTCTAAGAAAAGCCTGAATAAGCCTGAACTCTCTTCTATGTTCATTGTTATAATTCTTGGAAAGATTGCTTTAACATTACATCATCATTCTGTGCTCATTGTTATTGGTGAATTGCGCGTTGATACCATTGTTAATGCGAACACAATGAGCCTATTGTTGCACAAACTTTGCCTTGCATTATTGGTCATGAGATATTTCTCATTAAAATGCCTTGCCATAACCATGAATATCGATTTTTTATCGATATTTATTATTTTTACGAAATCTGAGGTAGACAGTGACCTTCCTCATGCTTTGAAGGTCATGTATGCGAAATTTCATCAAGATCGGAATAAAACTGTAGATTTGTATAAAAAACATACAAACCCACAAACATCCTTCTTTATATATATAGATAGACTAGAAGAAGTACCCGGCGTTGCCTCGGATTATTACACTTGGGATGTAAACAGAACAATCTCAAAAATTAAAATAAATTTTGCAATATCTTAAAAATAAACACATGAAAATGCTTAGAATTAATACAGTAAAAATTCTTAATGAAAATTCGAAAAAAATCTTTTTAAAGGCTCAAAATGGATGGACTGCTCCAATAATTTCTTACTCAGATAATCTTACTTCATTTCTACACTTGATGTTGTTGCAATTTCCACTCTTCTCTCGCTGTGTTGAAGCAAAATTTGGCCTTTCATCACTTTGGGTAGTCTAGCGGTCGCCAATTCTTCTATTTACTTGCTTCCCATTTGCTCAATACAACACGGAGCTAAAGGTTTGCTTTCTCTGTCGTCTTTCCACTCTTTCTC
>JAHWFO010089638.1:0-11552 GCA_023313115.1 Rhysida immarginata | reverse complement strand
GTGTCGGTAAGGAAGTGAAACGGAAGTGACGTCACAAAACTTTAAAGTGCTACAACTTTTTAACCGAACCTCAGATCGAAAAACACGACCAGACTTTTTTGCTCAGAATTTCATCCTCTATCTGCCCTTTCATTTTGGCACGACCTTTTAGAATCACCCTGGCCGATACCAATACCGATATTCCTTACCGATACCGAACTTTAAAGCGCTATAACTTTTTAACGGAGCCTCAGATCGAAAAACGTGACTAGACTTTTTTGCTCAGAATTTTGTGTACTATACGCTGTTAAATTTATTGTACATAATTTTGAAACACCCTGTATAAAAACCTCCTCCAATATCTAACTGGAGAAAATTGCTTGTCTTGCACTCTTCTCACATAGAGACCAGCTCATTCAGCCTCTCCAAATATCTGCTAGACCGGATGTCTCATCCTTCCCAAGAGATCAGCAAAATACATGAATTTGCCTGAAGTTATCTGTTGACCTTACAGTTTATAAGGAAATTAGGATACTCGGGGTTCATTCTAGACTTAAAAAGGGCACTTTGCCCCCCAAAAAGGGCACTTAATTTTCAAAAAAAGGGTATTTTGTTTTCAAAAATGTTTTTTTCTATAAAAAATGTACAGTTCTTTTCAAAGTTCCTTAACCCTTTACAAGAATTTTAGATTTTTCTTTGCAGGTGCATTTTCGGGTGTCGGGGCACGCGATCAGGATCAAAAGGCAGCGGGGCAGAAATTTTTCATCAAAAGGGCAAACAGGGCATTGTGCCCCTTAAACCCCGCCTAAAATGAACCCTGGATACTGCAAATTGCAATTCACAATTATTTATATTTACACTACTACTAAGGTCATTTTGCGCCTTTTACACAAGTTATATCTGTACGCAGCCTGGAACAAACAACTTAAATGTTAGACTTGCCACCTCTAATAAAACCTGTTCATCACGTGCCTCACGATACATGGTTGGTTAATTGTTGAATGCGGCTGCTGAGAGAAAAAATGCATACGAGGCTGAGTCAAATGAAAACCGGAAAACTGCTCCCATCGTGATCAGACCCGGTACACATACGTGTGGACTCTCCCGCCATCAATTGGCGTTGGTTCCACGTCCCCACGTGACCCAGCGGCGCCGTACGGGAGTTTCCAATATGGCGGTCCCTCTGTTGGAATGCGCCAAAGAGCAGCAGCGTGGAGTGATCCGTTTCCTACACAGTGAAGGCACGAAACCAATAGAAATCCAACGACGCATGTTGGCACAGTATGATGCTGCATGTGTATCGCAGGCTCAGGTGTACGAATGGTTTAAGAAATTCAGCCGCGGCACATGTTTGGCGGACGCACCAAGGCCAGGCCAGACACATCGTCCTGTGACAGCCGAGGCGAGTGCAGCGACAGAGGAGATGATTCTGCAGGATAGACGGTCACCAACAATGACATTGCAACGGCATTACAGTTCAGTCATGGCTCTGCTCAGCATATTGTCCATGATGAGCTGAAATAGCGGAAAGTGGCCGCAAGATGGGTCCCTCGTCGGCTGACGCCCGAAATGAAGAGGCGAGTCTATGCCTGCTAGGAGCTGCTGCGCCGCTACGAACTTGAAGGCGACACCTTTTTAGAGCGGGTTGTGACTGGAGAAGAGTCCTGGGTCCATCACTACCAACCAGAGACCAAGCGCTCCAGTAAGGAATGGCGGCACTCGGCATCACCACAGCCGAAAAAGTTCCGCAGCCAGCCATCCACAGGAAAGGTAATGCTGACCTTGTTCTGGGACCACAAGGGTCCCATAGTAGAGCATAACATAGATAGGGGAAAGACTGTGACCAGAGCCACCTATAGTGAATTGGTGCATGACATTCTGAAACCTGCTATACACACCAAGCGACGCAGACACCTCTCAACAGGTGTTCTCATCCAACATGACAACGCGCGACCTCATAGGACGTCGTCTGGAGTTGCCTCCCCCATCCTCCTTATTTACCAGACCTCGTGCCCTCAGACTTCCACATCTTTGGCTCACTAAAGGACTCCTTAGGTGGCCACAAGTTCGCGACAGACACGGAGGTGAAACAGAAGGTGCATGAGTGTCTGCACGCGACACTAGCGCCAATCAAAATAAAGTGGCATCCGTGATCGGCAATAGAAGCCTTAATTTTTTGGAATCTGTTGAATGAAGGTAGAAGACCCATCAATTTATCCAATTAGACTACTTTACTTAACCCAAAACATAGCTTTGACTTGCTTTTTGGGTTTTTCCTGTGAACCAACTAGAGATCTCTGATCAGCCTTTATAGATATTTTTATTCTCCATTCTTCTTTTTGTAACCAATCAGAAAATTTATTTCCCTTGGTCTCTGACTGGCCACTCATCTGTATATATTCTCTGTATGAATTGGAATTGATGATTACTTTGTGAAAGAAATGTATATCTATGCCAATAAATGTAACTTTTTTGTGATCAATGGACCTTGTGTCTCCTGTTTCTTCACCAAGTAAGTAACCATAGCCTGAGAGGTTTATATATATTTATTAATAATGCACTATCTTTAGAACAGATGACCAATGGTCATATACAAATCAAATCCAAGTAAACAGTGAAAAATAGCCCAGAAACCCAAAAAATGACTTAAGGCCGACTTTAGCAAAATGTATGCATGAAATGGAAATCCACACATTTCGGTGGTTTTCGGTGGAAAACTACGAACTTTGGTAAAAAGCGTGCACGGAAGTGGAATCCGCACATTTCGGTGATTTTTGGTATGAGGAACTCATCCGAGTTGAACTCTGTAGTAGAGTCGAATTTCTGCTTAGTATGAATCATGTCTAACATATGCCCATAATCTCAAATGCCAATAATGTCTAGTCACAAAGTGATATGGAAGCGAAGCAAAATTAGCCATTTTCAATTTTCTTGGGGGCGTGGCTTGTGCGTGCACTTTGGTTGCTTCCGACAAGCAGAAGAGTTTCCGGTTGGAGCCATCCCAGCTTCTCTGTTACTTCTCCCAGCCAGCCGCATATAAACGTTGGGTCGTGTAGCATTGTGTACAGCTTAAATGACCTTAAACGATTGAAAATAGCTGATGTTTTGAGGATACATAAAGAAGTCGCTGCTTCTGATGGTTCGGAGAAACAGTTAAAGTCCCAGGTGAATGAACAAATCATCCTATACTAAAAGCAAGCTAAACCACAGCAGAAACAGGCTTTGGACCTTAACAAAATAAATTATAAACCAAAATTCTTAATATACAAAAATTACACAACATGTTTGTTGTACATCGTAAGATTTATGTAAATTTTTTTTTGTCCCGTATACAAGGAATTTATTGTTTTGAAATAACCATGTTGTCACATTGATTTAATTATTTGATAAGAAACAGATTAATATTTATAATCCTAATTTCTGCAAGGAGAAATATACCCATGAAAATAATCAAAGGAATCATTTATTAAACAACAGACATCGAGGCTGTATTTTATTTACTGTTTTCTTTTCATCCCCTCCCTCGTCGATACAGTGCAAGCACATACATGTATTTACAAATTTCAAGCAGCTTTAGAAATTGTCGGTTCAGTCAAAGTCAAGTCAGCTCAAGACTTTATATCAGTACACATGGACAGTTTAGTGATATATTTTTTCTAGACGACTAAATAACTTCACTAAAAAGGCTCGAAGAAACCTCGTTGCTGATGCTTTGCTAAACAAGATGCCATATTCGAGAGCCTTTCAACCCATGAGCACTTGCAGAACAAAAAAAAAAAATTATTATTATTATTTTGCTCCTTTTTGCTTTAATCTTAGCTATTTTTTTTGCATTTTATATGTGTATCTAGTAACTCAGTTTTGGGCTTCAGCCTGTTGATGGCAACACGGGGCTTTTGCTTCCGGTTTTTTTCTGGAGGGGTTGTTCCTTGTTTGTTGTTACATTATTATTAAATTATTATTATTATTAATTATGTAGGTAGCCTTTTAACTATTATCTAGGTAACCTTTCAATGATTAATCCTTATAGGCTATGATCAGAAGAAACGCATGGGTGTATATAAGCCTCCATAGTAAGGATGCAGCGTTTCATCAGGCAGCACACATTATGCGATTATGCGTGCACGTAAATCAGCCGTAACGAGCAGTCTATAGCCACGGATGAAAAAATACTATAACACAGTATTTCTTCATCCATGCATCAGAATCGGGAATTTCGAATATGTACTTGTCTCTGCTGTAGCTGAAAAACGCAGGTGACTTGTGGTAGATAAGCTTGCCGGAAGTTGTTCTGCCTGTCGGAAGCAATGTAACCCCCCCCCCCTTTTGAAAAGACCTAATTGGAGGAATGTTCTCTGGAAAGCATCATGTATTCATGGAAACGATAGCATGGCTGATTTTCCCATGTAGTTGTATTTGACTATTTCCATTTGTATGAATGCCCCCCCCCCCCCTGCAGGAAATCGAAATTTTATGTTTCTCGGATTGACAAACAATTACTCATTGACTGTTTCACTACTTTTATTTTGAAAAAAAATTAAAATATTTTTAAATATAAAACTGTTACTATTTATATTTTCCCCAAGTGTTTGCTTTATTTTAATCATTTTTTTCCCTCAGAAAAGTTTTTTATTAATAAACTGTATCAGTGAATTAAAATTTTTTAAGAAGCACAAGCCAATTTCTCGTAGGATTCCTTTAGATTTTCCATTTACCATATACCTTATTTTTGTGTTATTAGAAAAAAGGGCTTTTTTACAATTCCAAAATTTTTAAATGATGATAGTTAATTATTGTATATACTCATGTATAAAATGAGAAATTAATTCCCAAAAATGGGCTCAATTGTAATTCATCTTATCCATGAGGCAATGAAAATTTAAAGAACAAAATGACTGCCATAGAGTATAAACAGTGGAGAAAATGTCTAGGGCCTTTTCCTATCGAGTGGGCTTGTTATTATGATCATTTTAGGTTAAACACAACATTTTTCATTTATATTTTGTTTTTCAATGTATGCATTTATGGTAATTTTGTCAATAAATTTTTTTAAATTTCAACATCAGACTAGAACTGATTTTAGTCTTTGATTTATACATGGGGCAATTCATTTTTTGCCTTTTTGGACTCAACAATGAGGGTAGTCTTAAACATTAGTATATACGATAAATATCAGATATAACTATGGGTTTGTGTATTATTTTTCTTAAAATTTTTTATCAGAGAAGCTAGTGAAATTGTGATCACAAATAGCATTTTAAGAGTTAAATAATTCTTTTTTACTATCATAAATTCAAACATTTGGAAGTGAAACAAATTTATATTCATATTCACAAAAAGATTAATATTGAGCATACCTCAATTTAAATAATTTATATTTTTGAAGAAATGTTTGTAGTCATGAGTTTTTTAAAAAAAAAAAAAGCGTTAATTAAATGTGACATGGTCTGTCTATAGTATTTTTCATAGAAGAAGTCCGTTGACCTTTGTTCGGGTCAGAGTGGAAACCAATCAGATGCAAGCACTGTTGATTCATTACTTTCTCTGACGTTAGAGAGCTAGTTCTTAATGTTTTAATGCTAATTCTAATTGTTCATAAACTTCCACATCGTGTATTTTTAAGTAAACAAATTAGAAAGAGTTTACAAATATTTAATCTACTCTATGTAAAGGAGAATTTATTGAAATGTGTGTAGCTCTGAAGCGCGAGAGCTTGGAGCAATAAACGGAATAACTAAGCAATAAGCAGCCAATTCTGATTGGTTCATTTCGTTGGTCTTCTTTTATGAAAAATACTATAGGTGCATTTCTTTGAAAAATGCTTCATAAACTGAGTGTATTTCAAAAATAATCAAATTAAGGAATTCATATCAGATGAAACCTTATTAAATAGGGATATGCATGATATTTTTATAATATTAATTATCTATATGCTATAAATTCATAAGAAAATGCACTAAAGTACAGGGTTCGCGCTTACTCGCAATTTATGCGTCAAATAGGCATTTTTGCTAAATATTGACTCGTGATTTTTTGATCAGCGAGTCAAAATTGACTTGGTAAATTTGAATATCATTAGCCCATATCTTTCTCACCACATTTTAAACTCACTTCATTTTGTCACATGTGCTCTTGTTTACATTTCTAATTAAATATGGCAGCAATTATAGAGATTTGTGGATGCATGTAAAAATATGGAAATATGGAAGTTAGAAAGAATCTAAATTTTGACTCGCATCTTCTGAAATTTGACTCGCAGTTTTCAAGGTTGGGAGTCAAATTGACTCGTAGATATTTTGTCCTAGCGCGAACCCTGAAGTAAAAATTATTACAAATTTACACAGTAGCCTACTTAAGTTATAGCCACTGCTAGCATTATTTTATTGCATTTTCTTACTGCCATATAGCTAACATTATCCATATTTATTTGAGTTACACCTTATTATTATGAGCACTGACTATGTTTATTTATTATTAATACTCCTTATTATTTATTATTATTATTATTATTTGATTGAAGCCATTATCATTACAGATGTTTTATTAATTGTAATGAAAGGAGAGAAAAGTTTATATTAAAAGAAATATTCTGGTAAAGATAACCACATTCTCCTTTATTTATTGGACTTTAATTCAACTGATAAGTAAATACATTTAAGTGATAATTACATGTAGCAGATTAATTTCATTTTTTATCAATTTTTTTTTTATCATTAATTGAAAAATCCTGCAATAAGATTGCATGAAATAAATTGCAATAGTCAATATAGCCTATATATCGAAGTAGGTAGAGCTGACTGGGAAAAGAGAAAGAGCAAACATGCTTGGGGGTGGGGAGGTGTCAATTCACAATGACTGATTGTACTGGTCTAGTATATTTGAAGGAAATTTAGAGTTTTTTTACATTGCAGATAGTCACCGTCATTCATAGTGGTCATCCTATCCCATAGTTGCTTGAAACAAAGATAAAAGTGCATAACACGTGGCATTTCTCCACTATGCAATGCAAGTCTGACATATCTGGTTGTCAGTTTCCCTCATTTTTCGTCGCCAAGACCCCTTTAAGCCTGCTGGCTTGGTGTTTTGAAAAATGAGACTTGTCACGCTTCTCGAAACAGATTTAGGCAAGATGCGATTTCTCTGTCGACTCAACCAAGTCTCAACGACTCTGGGGCTACTGAGACCCAATTTTACTGAGACATGATTTGGCCCTTAGGGACAAAATTGGGACATAAAAATAAACTGTCTTCAAAAAAAAAAAAGGAAGGCAAAAAGAAAGCCAGCTGCTCAGCTTTTACATTATGTATCTAAGGACAAAAGCATTTACATTATGCATTTGAAGAAAAGATGGGACAAAGCTGATTTGACAGTGGTACAGATCATACATGACCCTCCATATGAATTTCACAAACTCAAAGCAAGTGGATAGAGTTTAAATTTGCAAATGGAAAGAAGGCATGCCCCTTCAAAAGGGCCTGGGGAGAATACTTGTATATCTGGCCTTCTTGGGTAAGAAAAAGAAGGTGAAGGTCCATCCTAGATGCAGAAAAAAACTCCTTTACTTCATCTTCATTTTCATTTTTTGCTAGCACATATGCAAGCCACCAGTTATGCTCATACATTATGCATACATAGCCTTTTACTTCTGAAAGTTGAAGTCTTTCTGAAATGCTTATTTTCTCAATAACTGATTCAGATGCATGAGAAAATGTCTAGACATCAATTCTTGATGTACTTGAAGCTACAGGGATAATTTACAAGAAATAAAGAATCCATGGTGCTACTGCTGTGTACCTTTAATGGTAATGGATTTACTGAGATGATTTACATGAAATTTCTCAGTATTGATGTAGTCATCTTGAGTACCATATAAAAAATTAACAGATGGAATATTTTTCACAGCCCAAAAAATATACAAGGACTTCAAGAATAAATATATAATAGTTTATAATTATTTACTTGATATTATACAAAATAAATACTATAATTAATTTGACATATTAACTAAATTATTATTTTTCTTTATTTCCTAGGACTTAAAACATGTTGTATTATGTAATTATGTGTTTTTTAACCAACAATGCTGTATTCAAAGAAAGATTTTAACAGGAACCCACCATGATCCCACTTTCAAACTTACACAAGCATTTCAGTATTATATAAGTATTATTTAATTTTTTGAAAAATTTTGAAGGTAA
Source organism: Rhysida immarginata (assembly GCA_023313115.1). Taxonomy (NCBI): domain Eukaryota; kingdom Metazoa; phylum Arthropoda; class Chilopoda; order Scolopendromorpha; family Scolopendridae; genus Rhysida; species Rhysida immarginata. The sequence continues at coordinate 3,375 of JAHWFO010089638.1, read as the reverse complement.
ACTCCACACCCAAAACAACTTTGTTTAAAATGAAAGATGAAAGTCTCAATAACAACGTAGCGTGTATAAAAATTTTCAATTCGTACTCAAAATTGATAAAATATATAAAAAAACTTTCATTTTTCCCCTCCCCCTGCGATAGACACTGGCGCCATGGTTCGGCAACTGTTACGTCACAAATTGCCGAGAAGTGCGAAAGAGTTTCGAATTCGTGACATCACACATTGGACGCTATCGGTTAGTTGTCAGTTGGGCATCACAATGGACTATGAATATGAAACAAGACTGGTAGTGACGACTGCGATTTTGATAACAGTGACAGCAATATATAAGGGCCGTTAGCAGAATTAAACTCTACTGCAACTTCTACGATATACAGCCCTATGCATTAAACCGTTAAACTGGATCTTCTGCTTGCCGCGTCGGCGTGTGCCTTACACAGCAGACAGGCTTACCTCCTCATTCCTTCGGCGTTTAACGAGTGCTGTTGCGGTTGTTGTTCATGAAGAACGCCAGGCCCGTTTAGAGTTGGAAGAGCATCTAGTTCCACCTTATACGTGATCTAGTTTCGGCGAATTTCTTGTTTGAATTGATACCGAATTTTAAACGGCAGATGCGTAGACAAAGCAAGACCCTTCAAAATGAGCACACGATGCTGTTTGGATACCAGTTCCCTTGCTGTCAAAAACTAATCCACTGGTTTTTAATTGATTCCGATTCTGGAAATCTATGAAACGTGAAATTTCTATCCGACTGTCTATTTACACATCCAAACAGAGAACAAATTGAAGGCATTTTGACATAAAACAGGTTAGCAAAATCTTAAGATATGTATAATGGTTTCTAAGCGACTAGAATCTCGGCGACGAAATTCCCCGAGGTTCTCGCGGCAGGAAATGACAGCTTGTTTCGCCGTGTTCTGTGGAGAAGGAATGGAAGATCCCACGCAAATTTTCAATTTTCTGAGGCATTTTTCTTAATAAAATATTAGGAAAAATCGAAAAATTTTGAATGTTATTAACCTGGATTAATGTTATGATGCAAAAAAAAATAAAGTCGATTTTTTCTGTGGAGTTTACCTTTAATTAAAATTCTTCTAAACACTAATTGTGTTGCATATCATTGAAAAGGTCTTGAAAATTGCCATAAAATAGCACCTACCACAGCTCTCCAGCTCATTTAGGAAAGTTTCTAGGTAATTTAGAAAATTGGTCTGTCAAGGTTCTTTGACTGATTTTTTGAACTTTTACAAGGCTATATTTTCAAAACAGGTTGATATTGTTATCATTTACATTTTCCTGTCGATGTTGTCCTGGTTTCATCACAAGGACAAACCTAATCAGGCAGAGTCTGAAGCACAATGAGAGTCCACAGAGCCATGCCCTCCTTTAGTGGTGCATTGCCACATTATTTTCAGATCTTGCTTAACTGAAGATGGTATAATAAGAAAACGAGTCTAACACCATGAAGAATTTAGATTGTCATAAGAACCCAATTAATGAACAAAGCAGAAAACTGTGTTTAAATGAAATAGAGAGAAAGTGAAACAAAGGAAACTGACAATCACTATTTGTTGTAAGAAACTGACAAGATATAAAATAACAATACATCAAGTGATTACACAAAGCTAATTATCAAAAGCAAATGGATCAACATAAAATTATTTCAATGCACAACAATTTTCATTACAACCGTTTATACATTTCAGCAACTAGATGATCATAGGTCGAATGAAATAAGTGAATCTGGGAAGAGGGAATGAAACTAGAGAATTTGGGAAGGAAGAAATAAACAGCAGAAACGGATGAGAGGAAACACTCGTCCAATCATATGTCATGTTGATAGGTTCGAGCCATTTATCAACTGGCTGACATCAATCAAACTGAAACCACCGAGAACAACACCCAATGAAAATAGAGGACTTGAATCGACGTGACTTATGATTGGATAATTGTCTCTTTTCTTCAGTTTCCACTGTTTATTAGATTCAACCTATGATCACTGATGAAAGATGGCAATCAGTTCAAGCTTCACACAACTTACATATCAAATAGCCATTTTTGCTAAAAATTAACTAGTGATTTTTTGACCAGCATGTCAAAATTGGCTCATTAAACTTTGAATATCACCGGCCAGATTTTATCAGTCTCACCACATTTTAACCTCACTTCATTTTATCACATGCTATCTTGTTTAAACTTCTAATTAACCTTTTCCCAGCGGAGGTGGCCGAATCAGGCCACTTGTAGCCATGTCAATTCCATATAACACATTACAAAATTTAAATGCATATAACTGAAATTCTATTACAGATAAATTGCTAAATTTTTTTTTATTTTTTATCAGATGCACATTACTACTAGCATATCCCTTAAAATTTTAAAATTAAATGAGAAAATATAATAAAAAATGATTTTCCACAGGTGTTGTCAAAGGAGGGGGGGAGGGCTGAAATCATGACTATAAAAAAATGCTTATAAGAAGTTTTCTATTATCGATAAAAACTTCAAACTGCTTTTGTTGAATTCTTGAAAGCTTTTTAATTAACTGCCAATAAATTATATACCCCAAATTTATTTATAATCAATAATATTCGAAATTTTGGAAAGCTTGTGTATGGAGAAACTTAGCAACATCTAAAATTACGAATTTATTAAAAAATTCCAGGGCAAATTTAAACCATTTAATGATTGAATTATATTAAAATGATACCTTTTATTTATGTTTTAAATTTTTTTTTTCGTAAATTACATTTTATTCATAAGTTATTTCAAAAAAATTAAAACCATTGCTATCAGGATCGTTTCTTGATGACGTCATTTAAGATTGATCACTTCTCAGAATATGAGGAAGTTAGATAAGGCCACATCTATGCTTTATCAAAGAAAGAGATTAAAATCCTATTATGTGATTTTCTGGCTATTGTCAGGCAGGTGTGACCTATTTAACAACAAATTACGTAGGTATTTGAAAAAAAAAGTAAAAATATTCTACATTCAGTTATATAAAAAATCGTTAAAAAAAAACAAATAAAGATATTAAAAAAATTTTTTTTGCTTTATTTAGATAAGATTTCTCCCTAAATTTTGTTTTTTTTCAAATACGAAATTATAACATTTGTAATTTTTTAAAAAAGGATTAAAACCAAGTTTTTCAAATAGAAAATTTTATTATACATTTTAATGTATTGTTTAAAAAAAATCCATTACTTTTAATCGATCAAAAAAATTACTAATCAAAAGCAATTATATTCAAGATCACAAATTTAAAATTTTAAAGCAGTATATCAGTTATTGAATTTTTAAAAAAATATTTTCTATCCCCCTGTCAGAAGAATCATTTTCTCAAGAAAATAGCTGGCTGGGAAAAGGTTAA
>JAHWFO010089637.1:0-13482 GCA_023313115.1 Rhysida immarginata | reverse complement strand
GAGCTCACGAAATTTTGTTCGAAAAACGAGTCCTTCTATTACTTATTTTTATGTCTATATTTCTCCTTGTGGAATTCAGGATTATAGTCGATAATCACCGAAACAAAGATAAGATGTATACATCCATGAGTAAATAATACACTTGAACAAGTGATCGAAACCGGGCGAAATTTAAAGTTTAATCGGATCAAAGTTTTGCTACGTCTGAAGAATCAGGCGAAAAAACTAATTGTATCCCATGTGCTTTTGTCCATTCCTTCTTCGGCTAGCTCAAAATCGAAGACTAACATACGAGTACGAGGTCATGGAAACCGACCATAATTTCGCACCGAGTATTGCTCCTCAGTACTTTCATCTATTTTAATTTCTTCTCTCGTGATGTTTTGGTGCTCTTATGAATGCTTTATTAGGTCTTATTATACTTAGTGCCTTTATACATGGGAATGAAATAATAATTGCTAGCATACATGTTTATTACAGACAGATCATAGATAAAGATGTTAGGCATCTAACATCTATCTCTATGCAGACAGATCATGAAAAGCAGCATAAGAGATAGGCATGGTTTCTAGTTTCATGGCGCGTGACGTCACATCACTCTTGAGCTATGACGTATGCACAATTAGAAAAAAAGAATACCCATACCGGTATATTAGTGATCTAAACTATCGAAAAAAAATTAAAAAAAATTTCATGCAACTTCCCCATTATACTGTTCCATTTGTTGAAGAAGGGAAACCAATAACTCATATCTGTTTACCTCCTATTAGTACGGGTACCGAAAAAATGACACTCGAACCTCTAATATTAATGAATGTATATGTATTGTTAGAGGGAGTATATGCTTCGTCTAGATATGCTTAACGATTTAAATGTTACAAACAAAATACTTGAACATTTTCTAATCCCATTTCAGACCCAAGACCTGCTGTATGAAGATCACGGTCACAGGTGAAGGAAGAAAATTCAGTAAAATGCCTTCACAAGAACCAAGATCATCTTCGGAAATAACAGAAATTGATGCTGTTATCTGACAGTCCTGTAAAATCGAAGGCAATATTCATAATCCTGTGGTTACCGATATCCCTTCTGCTTTAGATATACACATTTTTAAATAATTATTTATTTAAAATTAAGTGCATTAAAATGATTTAAAATGACCAAAGTATCTTATAATACAATTGGAAACTCTTTCCAATTTGTTTACTTAAAAATATTACGATGTGGAGGCTAACAAACAATTAATTATAGTTATTTCTCTAAATCACTGTGCTGACATGGTCTTTGACCATCGCTAAAAGAGCACCAATCCTGAAAAAATGATGGTAATTCATGCAACATTATTAGAGATTTGAAATTAATTTTGTTTATTCGGATTATGCATGGGCGCATTCTTATAAATAGCTTTTATGCTAAAACTCCTAATAATGAAATTATAAATAAAATTTGCATTGACTCATCATTATATTTTATTTTTATGGACTTTACTAAATGCTGTCTGATATTTGAAATAATAACTTTGCAATTTTTACTGAAGCAATGAATTCAATTCCAAATACCCGAGTCGCACAATTTTAATAATAAATTATAATTTGTTTATCCTCCTAGCAAGTAGTCTTTTTGAAGTGTTCTAGCGAAGAGTGTCTCAGAATATATTCTTTGAATTTTCAGAATTCAAGATGATACTTCCAAACTCTAAGAATCCTAAGGCTTACTTTGATTCAAGAAGAACGATAGATTCTCAGATAAGTTGTAAGTGAATCATTTTAGAAGTCTTCTTCTTAATTAATTTCGCGCGGATACGATCTTTCATCTATTAAAGGAGGCACTGGTGTTGTGCATCTATTACTAAAATATTGCTTACGTTTGCACAACAATGCCGCCAAAATGGAACACTGATGGGAAAGGTATACATATGCCCTTTTCGAAGAAGCTGCACCACAAAATATTGTAAATCTATCCGATTTCCTGTATCAACAAGCGGTATCCAAACGTTTGCCTCTAGCAAAACCCACGACCGCATGTGCAAGGTACAATTAGGAGGCATGGTCTGCGATTGATCCTAATTCTCTGAAATGTTTCTTTTTGCAGTGGATATTGGAATGTCGCGCGATTGTAAGAACCAGGGCTATCATATCAAACATCGCCGATCTTGGAGAAAGTGTTTCTCGTAATTTTACATCACTGCAAAAGCTGAATTATAAATAAATAAGACGGAATAAAATTTCATGGTCTTCAAAAATTAATCGCGCACAAATGCATAAAGATCGAAGAGGGAAAATTTTTATTGAAGTTGAATAAAATTGTTCCATTATTTAGCCATGAATAGAATGCTTTGAGCGTTTTCAACTTCAATAATATCGATTATCTTTCATTGTCAACCAAGGCAGTCTGCAGTGATAATAACAAACCTGCTCCAACAGCTATAGTGGCAATATGTCTCAATGGGATATCACATTTATCAAAATGCCTTTCTGCGTATCCATAGTTGCAGTATTTTTTCCATTATATTTATTTCTATATGTCTTTAGAATAGCTTCGATAGCTAATGAAAAGTGATAGACTTGCTGGATTGTCTATTAATGCTCAAGCTGAACACTTGTTACATTTTATATACAATTCAATTCAAATTCGTGAGGAGAGGCTGATACTGTATTATAGAGCACTGCGTTTTATTAAATTCTCCGAAATAAGAAGTTTTTCATGCTTATCTTATACAAGTGTCTTCCTTTTTTATAATTGGACACTTTTCCTGTTATTGGATGCTACATGGGTATTTAGGTTTATAGAAAAGAGGTTTATTGGATAAAGGTAGTTTTTTGAAGAATAAAGCCAATACTAATATTTCAAAGTTTCCCTGTGTACATCTTATTAGGAGCTTTAGCATAAAAGCTACTTATAAGAATGCACCCTTGGTCTGTACGTTTATCCGGCCGGCCGTCCGCCGTTTGCACGATAACTTGAAAACGGATTAACTTTTTCAAATTCTGTTTTCAGAAATATGACCATCAAAGTGTTAGCTCGGCCGTATCAACTTTTCAGAATTTTTCGTAGACCCCTTCAAGTCGAATTCACGTGCTAAAACAGTGAGTGTAAAGAATACCAAGCTAATGGCATGTCATATAACAATGGATTTATCAAGAAGGAATACATTGTTACTTTCTGTTCATCTTTTAAGCATTACTGAAATCGGCGCGCGCACGTGAAATCGCTTTGTCGACGCACGATTGCTCAAGTGCTCATAATCTGTATTCAGTTGCGAAAGAATAGAGATAATTATTGGTTTTATAATGGCTTAACTGTGTACCCCTTCATAATTTCTACATTTTTTGAGGTAAAAGGTTGAAATTCGGAATGTTGCTTCCTAGGGGCATGTATATCTGCATTATTTTGTTTGGTATTCATTGGTACACTGGGGTCGGAATTACGGGGGGGGGGATTGAGATAGGACAACATATCTATGTGCTATTTAGGTACGTAAAGGCGTGAAATTCGGTATCCAGATTCCTCTAGGCAAGATCTACAATACTATGAAGTTTAGGCCCAGGTGTTCCATTGGGGTCGGATTTGCGGGGGTGGTAGTCACATGGTCTTTAGAACTATGCCAACATATGGCTTGTGATATATCATACGTTCGGAAATGATAAGAAAGGAAAGAAAATACGAGCTCCTTTACATTTTCTACATATTACGTTCGAGAAAATTAATTTTTGATTAAAAAATTTGGGGAGAGGTAAAAAGTGCACCTAAAGGGGTAAAAATAGATGACTTCAGGATCTGCTACTTGCCTTACCCTACTCGGGGGGAGGGGAGGAGGGATTAATTTTTTTAATAAATGTATACGTGTATTTCTCCTTCAGTGCTAAAGCTCCTCCTTGGAATGTTTACAAGATTTTATTTTTACCGATAATCAAGGTTTTCTAATTCTCTTTTTCTTCTTTGAGATGACTGCTTTTATAAAAAGACTTTTGATAAATTCGGAGATTTTTAACAACTGAATGGCTTTAAAAAAAGCCCCCTTTAATATCCAGTTTTTTTTTTAAACAGACAGATTTGGTTTTATGTTTTAGGAACATTTTAACTCTTCTATGAGTCATTATTTTTCTGTTGCATTTAGGTTGATAACTTCACATAAAGGATCTAAGAAAAACTCACTATAAGCAAACGCAGTGGATTACTTTTTTATTTGACATCGGTTCTAATTATTAAGAGAAACTAGCTAAACTGGAGAAGTAGAAATGAGAGAAAAGCTTAGTATTGTAAATAATCAGAGCTAATTAAAATTTTCTTTCTCCGTGGAACTTTTTTAATTAATTCGAAGAGGTTTTAAATGTGGAATGAGGCTTTATGCATCATGAAAGCCTTTAGTCTTTTTCCAATCCTTGCAGTTTATTTGTTTTCAGAATTTTTTTGATTAAAAATATAGTAATTTATGTTTCCAAGATTAGCCTCAACAGTTAGCAGGAAGCAAAATGCTTTAATTAATCTCTAAAAAGCTCAAATAATTAAAAGGAAAAAAAAATCTCGATCCCAAACGCGCATTCGTTTCTTAATTCCTTGAGTCAGAGTGTAATGGAGACTAATGAAGTCTTTTTAAGTTCTTTTCTCCTTCTTTCTTTCATCTCTTTTTCCCTTTCACTTTCTCGCTTTCACAGCTGCTATTGGGTTCAGCATCAAGGCTATCGATTCCTTGGACGATATGCAATTTCGGCAAAGCTGATGAAGAAGCTTTTCGCATCACCTTGCCAGTTTTATTCGTCGAGAGGGTTTAAAGTCTTTTGAAGAGCGTGAAAACTTTTATGTTTTTTCCTTCCTTTAAAAAAATGGAAGAGGGGAATTTGCTTGGCACAGATCCCTCGAGCCGAACGGATTGTTTAACGCGAACGAAGGAACTTTCAGAGATTTACAGTGTTTTGTCAGGCTGAAGTTAAAGTGAAATACACGACTCATAATGCTGAGCGGTAAAAGAGAACTCACAAAGTGCAGAAGGAAGAAAGGGATCGATCGATGAACTTCTTCCAACCACTGTGCACCTTTTAATAATCCAGTGATTACACCTGATAAAATATCAAGATAAGTGTCGTTAATATGGTAAAGGTAAAAAAATTAGCTGCATATAGTTATTAGAGAGATCATATAAGCTTTAAGAAATCAATTACCAAATAATATATCTCTGAAAAAGAATTAAACACTACAGTTAGTTCGCAGATACATTCTTCCAACAAAAATATCCCCCACGACTTAGCGTTAAGATAATTTTGACAGACCCAAATAAAGTTCATCATATTCAACTACGGTAATCATATGCAAAAATGCTGTCATTTGAGTTACAGTACAGTAAGTCATAAGCAATTCAGCTACCAAGTTCTTTCCCTCCTCAATTTCACGCTCCCTGACTTGTGCTGTGCAAAACAAAATTGAAACCAGGATTTCAAAGGGGTCCAAATTATGTTTTGGGAAATCAAAAAAGAAATTATTGAAATCTACGCACGCATATCAGAAATTTCAACATATAAGTTTTATTCCACTCCTATAACTTGTGAGTTCGGTCATTGTTTTCGTTCACACGTAAAAACTCAAAACGCTAAAATATGGAGTTGGGCCCTTCTTGTAATCCGGGATTTAATTGTGCAGACAGGTTAACAGTAAGTTGCTTGGTAGTAATTTTAAAACTAAGAGGTGAAACGAAACATAAAAAAATACGAGGCGTTTCTGTAAACGATACCAAATTTTACTTCACGTTTTAAAGCGTAGAATATACCATTTATGTTTCTCCTACGTGAATTAGATTTAGACACTGATACTATTTTACTCGTAGGTTAGTAATTATATCAGTCTTTTCTTTCAAGATGCTCTTAAAAATACATTAACAACTACATTCTTCGACTTGCCAAGAATGACGTATGCAATTGGTACAAAGTTGGTACATGAAATGTGCAAGTATAGAAGAAGAGATGATTAGAAGTTCAGAATAAGTGGAAGATTTATTTTACAAAGTGTGCAAGTCAGTATGGTTAATTTGAAGAGAAATTGGTTAATAAGCCTCCACGCTGGCCAAATTTTTGAATCAAGGATTACATTAAAAGGTAGATAAAAAAAATTCATGTTCGTTTCATTCATTCAAGTATTGTATCTACAGCGAGCTAGGCCAACACCTCCTATAGAGAAGGCCTGCGGACAAAAAGTGTATACATTGTTACATCACCATCCAGCGGCTATTGTTGTTGTATTTCTACCAATAATAAGCCCTAAATTTGGCCGTTTGATGATGATGTAACAATGCATACACCTTTGGTCCGCAGGCCTTCTCTATAGGAGGTGTTGGCTAGGCACTCGTGTGAGAAAATCAATAACTAAATTTTGTATATGGTTTAAACAATAGATACCAGCTTTTTAAGACTGGATCTAGAGTAATAGAGGAGGACATGACCAAACACATCAAAGGAATTTACAACAGTTAAGACTGCGTCATCCCTGGTTGTTTCGTAGCCGACGAAAAAGACAGGCCGCGGCACTGAACAAAATAGGTCTAGCAACAATCCAAACGTCATCGTTTCCAACAAATAGAAAAAATGCTTATTGTTAAAATTCAAAATGGAAACACTGAAGTTGCATTGTTACTAGAATATTTTGGTCAGGTGACTTTTCAGTGCCGGGGCCTGTTTTTCAGGTTCACCTCGTTGCTGTTTAAGTAGATGATTAATTGTATCCAACAACGGGTCCTTTCAAAAGGTGGTTTGATTGTCCAGTAACTCATTTGGTTTTTCTTCGCAGCCGACGAGAAAAGTCATCTGATCATAGTAGTCTGGGTACTCAAAAGTCATCTGATCATAGTAGTCTGGGTACTCAAAAGTCATCTGATCATAGTAGTCTGAGCAACAATCCAACATTCATTGTTTCCAACTAACAAAAAATACTGATTGTTAAAATCCAAGATGGAGACAATGAACCGTTGCTCATACTGTATCGTCAGATGACCTTTTCATTGGCTACGGTTTTTCTTCATATTGCTTTCATTATAAGAATTTTAACATTAATATATTTAGGAGCAGAAACATAATCTAATAAGAATAATTTAATGTATCTTCGTCCAGATTTGCGGGTTAAGCCCCATTTGGTCGCCTCCCATTTGGACGCCTCCCATTTAGTCGTCCTCCCATTTGGTCGCCTCCTATTTGGTCGCCTCCCATTTGGTCGCCTCCCATTTGACCGCCTGTTCTTTATTCAGCCCATAGGGCCTTGATGAGCCACGGTAATAAAATGTATTTTTCTGCATGTGTTACTTAATTACATGTTGATGCCTTATTAATAGAGGTGTGCGATGGTTTAAAAACCACCATCGGTGGCACCATCGATGGTATGAACCATCATCGAAACACAATCGATGGGTACAGGAATACCATCGATGGGTACAGGAATACCCTCGATGGGTTCAGGAATACCATCGATGGTTCTTTTAATTTTTTTATCTCAATAAAATAGCATAAAATCACATAGTAAAGCTTAGACTACAACAGACATTTTATTGCTGATAATTTGACAAATGTAAAAGTTGGGTTTAACAAAATTTATGCAAGACATTCAAAGGCATCGATTGTAAAACCTACAATTTGTCCAAATGCTTTGGACTTAACATGGTCCTTTTTTTTTCCAATGGTGCAACCTGCTTTTGAAAAAAGTCTTTCTGCAGGCACAGATGTTGCTGGTGGCGTTAAAAATCTCTGGGCCATCATTCTAAATGCAATATTATTTCCGTGCATCATCTTCCATGCATGCGGTGGATTACTATTATGAGGAGTCAGTGGCGATTCAAGGTAAAATGCCAGACTTGCGTGCAAGCCATTGCTGGTGTGAGACGAAGCAGTTTTCATAGCTAACGCTACAGTTCTCTTCTACAGATAAGTTATTATCAGAAGTAAAGTAACTAATTGCACCACACAATTGAATACAGTGCTGCTGTGCATTTCCTGCACTTCTTAAATTAAATTAACCACATTGAATTCTTTTTGAATTTTTTATATTAAAAATACCATATTTATTCTCAATGAAAATGAGGAATAAATATGATATTTTGATATATGATTTTTATTTTAAATATTATTAATTAATAATTTTTGGCGACCAAATGGGGCTTCACCGATTTGCGTATTTAGTAAAAGCTATAATAACATTATTAACGTGAATATTTGATTCCAATGCAGATTAGAATCTTTATTACGATAAGTCTATATTTGCACTGGATTACTGATACAAAAATAAATACATTCCTATGAAATTTTCTATCTTTGAAATGAGAGTTAAATTTAGTTCAAAAAATACAAGAAGGTTATCTACATCGGTTATATTCAGCTAATGATATTTCATTTGTATTATTTCGTTGAACAACATTATCATATAAAATAACTTCAGTGCATTTCGAATGTTTTATTTTTTTAAATTGGCTAATTGTTTTTTTTTAATCATTTTATGCTTTCACTCTTTTGGTTTTGAGGGTTACAGGCGGTACAAGTTCTGTTGTTCTCACAATTTAATCCAAATTGCATATCGGCTAATTTAACAAGAGAAGCTGTTCATTTAAATAGGCTAATCTGTTATTTTAATGAACCCCCCCCCCAAAAAAAAACAAAACAAAACATGAACTCTCACTGCTTGTTATTTTTTGATTGAGCTAATGTTTATTTTCGGAAACGGATTGCCACAACCTCAAATTACCAGCAGTTGCAGTTGAGCCTTAAATACAAAAATTAAATCCATATGAAATGGAGAAAAAATAAGTTCGTAATGACTCTGATTTACATTCCGAATCAGTGAGTAGTCAACTTTGCTTCGTGCTCTGTTCGCTTCACTTATTAGTGAATACGATCGAAGCTCTTCCACACACGAAGAACTTTTATTCCATATTTTTTTCCTTGTTCCATCAGAAACAATTCGAAACTTCTTCGACTCGGGTTTTCTTGCAATTTAAGAAAAACAAGCGCCAAGGAACCTTTGTCGTTGCAACAACAAACAACAACAGAATTGCGAAAGAGTGAACAAATTTGTTTAAATTGAAATTTCTTTTATGCCTCTAGACAAGGAAGAAAAGGGTAATTACATTATTGTCTTTTGAAGCGACATTAGCGTAAATAATTTGAATTCCTTATAAACAATGAGAACATGACGCATCAATTTAAAGAAAGCAGCAAATAAAATTTAGTATTTCAAAATTTTATCACATTAGATTATTAAATAAATAAAACTATTATCCTTTAGTCGTAATTAAATTTCAGGTAAAAAAAATTTGGTTTGTCTTCTAATAAAGAGAGGGGGGGGGGAGAAGAAATCCAAAATTTCTACATTCCAATCATGACCGTCGACGGGTTTGTGCAAAATGAATTCGTACCATCTAGATAGACTGTACTAGTCATTTTACATGCAAGTTTTGCAGAGGTTACATGATGAAATTCGACAAAGCGGCGCAACATGTGACAGGGAGGGTAGTTCATCATCACGATAATGTACCTAGTCTCATATCGCTGCTTGTGCAGCAATTCCTTGCAGAGAAAAATATTCCTGTCATCATTCAACCAATGTACTTGGCTGTTCCCTGCTCTGAAATAAGCATCAAAAAAGCATACCGTGAAGAACACCAAATTGAATGTGACAAGCAAACTCTGGAGAATTCAAAAATAGACTTGCCGGTACTTCCAAAATGACAGGATCGCTATATGCATGCGCAATTGTCATACATAGAATGTGATTATATAAGCGTTGCATTAGATAAATCCTAGTATTTAAGTGCTTGGATACATTTCTACTACTGCTTTTATATATTTGTGTACAAAAATAATCACAAGCATAGAAGGTGATCTGTGATCGCAAACCCTGATTGGCCGTTAAAATACCTATTTCTTTTGTAATGAATAAGCTTTTCTTTTCCGAATTTTGCTTTTTTGCATTCTATCCTAAGCTTATTTATGATGAAAGCCAGTGTTTGAATTATGCTCCCGGGTATTCACCTAGTGGCATAAGTCGAAGACTTTAGATTGTGTTATACTCGTAATAATTGTACAGGGTGGTCCAGAGTTCATGACGCATATACTGTGATACTATAACTTTTAAACAAATTAATTTACTTGAACCATGTTTACAAAGTTGTAGAGATCTACAGGGGTTGGACAAACTAATATGAACACCTATGTAAATACAGGGTCTTTATAGTTCCATTTTGACACATGGCCATAAAAAAAAACTACTGGACCAAAAGCTATAATACTTGGTAATATTATACAACAGGGCATGGGAATTTCATACCCACCAAAGAAAATTAGTTCAAAAGGTCACCACCAGCATGGAATGGCTCTCTATGCTATATTCGTATACGAAATTAGACACAGTAATCCGGTGTAACCTGCTTTCAGTAAATGGTGGAGGCCACATTCAACATGTAACTAATTTTAGTAACGATTAAAGACATGTTAACCTGTGTCTTCGTGTCTAATTTCGTATACGAATATTGCATAGAGCGCCATTCCATGATGGTGGTGACCTTTTGAATTAAATTTTTTTTTTTGGTGGGTATGAACTTCCCATGCCCTCTTGTATAATATTACCAAGTATTATAGCTTTTGGTCCAGTAATTTTTTTTTTATGGCCATGTCAAAATGGAACTTTAATTATAAAGACCTTGTACAATGCTCTAGGGAAAACTGTCGTATAGTCCGCCCTGTAGTTTTGAACCGTGCCACGGGCGAGAATGCACACACGTTAGTCTATTAGTAGCAGTGATAGCGTGGGATGCTAAATATATTACTCCGTTATGGCTGACCTCTCAGATTCGAAAGAGGCATGATTGTTGGGGCCCGTCTTGCCGGAGCCTCATTAACGAAAACGGTCACCCTTTTAGGGGTCGGGAGAAGTCGGTTTGATTTGGTTTGTTTGGTATTAACGTCCTTTTCAACTGCTATGGTCATTTCAGGACGGCGTTATAGGAGCCGCAAATTTTGCCTCGCAAGGGTTCTTTAACGTGCAGCCGGCAAACGACCACACGGGACCAATGGCTGTACTCAGGCATCAGAGGCGATCACGCAACCGCTGAGCCACCGAGGCCGATCGGGAGAAGTCGACTTATATCGACTTTTATGACGGCCTATAAGAAACAGGGAAAGACATCATCTGCAAGTTTTAGACTGGAAGTTTCTTGAACTATCGCCTTACAAAGATTTCACCTATTTGGTTTGTTACAATCTCAGTTTGGCGGCAAACGTCTTACGAATGAGGAAGAGGTAGAACGGAAAATGTGAATGTGGCTGAGACAGCGGGCTAAATAGGACGGGATAAAGTGATGGGATAAATATTGGTGAAGATGTGTAAATGTAATAATAAACGTTTTTTAACTTCGTATCTCACTTGGTATTTTCTTAAAAAGAGTTTCTATTAAGACATGTCTTTATATTATTTTGCATACCATACAGACAATTTTTATATATTATTTTGATCTGCCCTTTTCGAGGCGTAATTGGGCCCATTACGTCAAACTTCCACCATTAATTGGGAATCTACTTTCGAAAAAATAGTTTTTTGATTTTCATAATTTTTTTTTTTGTACGTTGAGAAAATAAAAGAAAACTTAGATGCTCAGTTTTAGAATGCTTAAGTTACGCGATTCTGGAAGGTTTATTAATTTTGATTTCTGAGTCAAGACTCTCCATTTTAAATAATTAAATGAACCTATTCGTCATGATATGTTTAATAATATTCTCGAGACTACTCTTTAATTTCTATACAGTAGATTGGAAACTAAATGCAATTAGCTTTGTTCTTCCATCAGTCATTTCTGTTTACTCGAGTAGCACTCTCTTCGTGCAATTCTCGCTCTTTAAAGTTAATGAATCCCTTGAAAAATAAGAGTGAAACAACATTTGTTGGCAGCTAAATTAATTAGAACTCAGGTTCCGCTAAGTTGCTTTTCTCTATCGTGAAGAGAGAAACTTCTAAAGAATTTAATGCTCTTTTAGAAATTTTTGCCCTTCCTTATGGTGTTCTGTCGTATCTCTTTATCTGTGTTATCTTATGTTCTTCAGTCGTTGAATGGCTTGTATGAAAAATTATCTTACATTTCAGGATAATAAATACTCTTTATCAAGCATTCATTAGCCATTGTTGTAAATTGCACTTTTGGTAATTGTAGAAAAGTTAATTTAAAGAGAAATAAAGTTCTGACTCTTAGTTATTAGAAAGAGCTCTTAATTATTCTAAGCTGTGAAGAAAGCAATAAAACGCAATAGAAAAAGATATGCTAAAACGGAATTTGAAATAACTTTAACACTACAACTGCCAAAAAACGTTTAAGAAATGTCTTGGCCTCATTACATAGGCCTACGTTACAATTTTTATTTGCAAGTCGGCCAAAGTTTACTTTACGCGCTTTGGAATTTTATTAGTGGCAATTATTTATTTTCTTTAAATCCAGGCCGTGGAATTTTCTTTACTTTTTTTCTTTAATTATTAATTATTTATTTGCAACAGATGCAGAATAGATGCACGATTCAAAGTTTTACTGGTTTTCGATGTAGTCACCAGCGTTGAATACAACTCACTGCTAGTGATATTGTGCGTAAGTGGTAGAATGTTGTTAGCAGCGCTTATTCTGTTAATAGTTCGAATGGAGTTGTCTGCTGCCTGAAAAATTCCTGGAACATTTCTAAATCGCTAATTCCGTCTCTAAATCATATGGTGCCGATCAGTCTCCAGTAGCGCAGAAACAGCATGCATGCACTTCTTCAATTACGCTGGCCGAGACATGTCTTTCTCATATTGGCCGTCCTCGTTTACATGTCTTGTTACTATTTGCCAAAGTAATGTACTTTCCCTCCAAACTTCATGAAGACCTTGGGGACACTATCTTGATGTACGACCTCTAGCACATTCAATCTTTATCCAACTCCGCTGCTCCTGTCTCGAAACCACCGTAATGTGAGAAGGGAGAATCTACATTGTAAGCGCGTACTGTGAGAAGGGACATTTGCTTTAGTTTAAGGGTAAGTTGGTATGTAAAAAACTTCTACTATAAGCGGCATTATCTTGTTGGGTGATTGTAACTGGTTCATTAGGTTTCTGGGCGCGTCAACAACTAGGTCATTTTGCGCTCTTTCACGTATCTATAACTTTAATAGAGCCCTTCAATATTTCTATTTGAGTATCATCTTTACGCATTCCAGGGACAAACACAAAGCCATGCCACGGCGCGATTCTAACCCGATTCGAACCGACAGATTAGAATACTGGAAAGCCTAAGTCACCGGTCATTGGTTCCGTTGCGTGGCATCTCTACAAGCACGTGGTGCCTTTATTAAAAATCCAACCCTGGTCTTTAAATTTAATTAACATTTTTCTTTATGCTTAGATATTTAGGAAGCTGGAAAAAGAAAGATTTATTTGAAAAGTGTGTTTTTTTTAAAGGTTCAGGCTTTATTTTGACAGATATTAGAAAACTGAAAAAAA
>JAHWFO010089616.1:0-10643 GCA_023313115.1 Rhysida immarginata | reverse complement strand
AAATTCATTTAAAAATGTATTAAATCTATTTGAAAGAGTATTAAATTCATTTGAAAGCGTATTCAATTCATTTAAAAGCGTATTAAATCTATTTAAAAATGTATGAAATTCATTTAAAATTGTATGAAACCAATTTGTAAAAACTAAAAATTTGTTTTGTTAATAAAAAAATTCTTTTAAAATAAAATGAAGAAGTAAACTGTTTATTTTGTTTCTACTGAAATAAAATATTGCTGAAACCAGCTATGTATAGTTATTTTTGATATATTTATATTAAACAAGTCAACTGCAAAATTAACAGCTATATCATAAATGAATGTTTTAAAATTTTCCAAGCAAAGAATAGTTTACAATTCATGATCAAAATGCAGTCAGTGTGTTCGTTACACTATCTACTCTGAAATGTTTGCCAAAACATGGCGGATTTGTACCACGTGATATAAGGAGCCAATCAAATTATGTCCCCCTATGGCCACTCTCTGATTATAAAGGCTCTCTAATTTTATTCGGTAAACAGTGCCAATATTTTATTGGTGGCGACTTTTGGTACTAATTTTTATTCTTTTAGAAATCGAAATCCCATGGTCCACTAGGTACGCCCATTAAATTTATTTATGTTTCGTCCATTACTTTACTCGCTAGAGGGCTCTGGATACCTCAAATTATTTTATAACCACCCTGTATAAAGATGAGTGTTTGTGGGTGGGTGGTTGTGTTTGTTTCTTATACAAATCTACAGTTTTATTCCAATGTTGATGACATTTTTCACACTTGATTTCAAAGCAAGAGGAAAGTCACTGTCTACCTGAGATTTCGAAATAATAATAATTATAAAAAATAAATAATGATAATTATCGATAACTGTTAACGAAACGAATATTATGTCATTACATCATCATTTTATGCTCATTGTTATAATTCTTTGAAATCTAACTAGTAACAACCTGAGATATGGTGATGACACCACTCTGTTGGTTGAAAACAAGGAAGACTTGATGGAACTGAGCAGGAAGGTGAAGGAGGAAAGGGCTAAGTGCACATTGATAAAGAGGGACAATGTGCTGGGGTGAAAAGAAGGAAATTCGTCTTGGGAAGAAGAACAATGGCTGGTCTGTCTAAGATTATGCAGGACAAGGATATTTCTATGTCAACTAAAATCAGAACAGTTAGAGTAATGGCCTTCTCTGTGGTCTTGTATGGACTTTTTCGAATTGTGGAGAAGAGTACTTACAGTATGATCCTATGAACTGCAAGAAAAACCATTAAATCAGTGCTGGATGAAGTTAATCCATATTGCTCACTAGAGGCCATGATCTCCAAACAGCTAGTTTCATACTTTGGGCATGGAATGCACGGATTGAGAAAATGCTTGGAAAAATTGAGGGAAACGGAAGAGGAAGATATCGAACAAGATGGATTGATGGGATCAAGACAGCTACCGAAAAGACATTGAGAGAACTGTGCGATCTGACAAAAAACATGTCTCAGTGGAGACCAGAAGTTGTTCTCGATTGATAGCACTTAACAATACTTAACAATAATACTTCTAACTATCAGTGCCATGTTCCCAACAGGTGAGTAATATGTAAAAAGTCTTTGATAGAAATCTTTGGCTTTGGAGGTAAAAAAAAAAAAACCCAACTTCTTGCAACTTTATTTCGTAGGCATAGATGATTTCTGAACTTTTTCACGCTTTGGGGTATTCCAAGTGCTGCTGCCACTGTAGTCTGTGTTTGACCAGCTTCAAGACATCCAGTGGTTCTCTGGGCTTTGGATGCGGGCAAATCGTGTTGCAGGGGCATTGCAAAGCAAGGAAATTGCAGGGCATACATTTTGACATTTTGTTTATACATTTTAGACATTAAAGGATTCCTTTGAAGATATTCCTGGCTCCATCAAGGGAGATCGTCATCATTCTTCTAATAATAACACGATAACTCCATCAGAATTCGACAAAAGATGCGATCCGAATATTAAACTCTTCAGAGCTCCAAGTGATCCAATTAGAAAGGAAGCATGGATAACAAATATTCCGCGATCGGATCGTGTGTTGACAGCGAAACATTGTGTTCGTGAACTTCATTTTAAATTATACATATAATATTATAAACACATGTGAGAGAGTACGGTAATTACAGGCATGTTCAACATGCAAACACCAAATGTACCTAGTGATGTCACATAATGAGAACCCAAAGCCAACTAGAAAGACAGGCCTGGATGCGGGAAAGTCACCTGACCATAAAAGTCCGAGTAACAATGTAACCTTCATTGTTTCCATCTTGGTTTTTAATAATCAGTATTTTTTCGTTTGTTGAAAACAATAAAAGTTTGATTGTTGGTCGGACTGCTTTGGTCAGGTGACTTTTCCGCGTCAGGGCCTTGTATTTCTCGTTGGACTCGATGAGAACCCGAGGCTAACGAGAAATACAAGACTCGGCGCGGAAAAGTCACCTAATCATACATGTAGTAGTCCAGCCAACAAGCTAATCGTCATTGTTTCCAACAAACGAAAAAATATTGATTGTTAAAATCCAAGATGGAAACAATGAAGGTTACATTGTTATTCTAAACAGGTGAGTACGGAGGATGAGGTAAAGTCTTCCTACTCAAGCTGGATAAAGTCGGTGTGAACATGTTTTTTTCTGTAAAGCAGTGTGCGGTCTTGCATTATCCTCTAGCAGTAGATGGCCTTTGCGATTGACAATTTTGATTTTTGTTAGAGCATGGGCTGTGATGGTTTGACCTTGTTCTAAGACCTCAAAGTGTATTACTCCAACTGCTGTCTACGAAAACAGTCGGCGACATTTTTTTGGGTGTAGGTCTTGCTTTAGGTCTTTCTAGTAATCATTGGTAAGAGCGATGAATATTACTGTAGAGGACCCATTTTTCATCATCACATGTAAGGATTTGGTCCAGCAGTGTCTCTCTGTGAAGACATTGGAACAAAAAGAGCAAGTGGTCTAGTGTTGCACTTTATTTGCTGCTGACAGAGTGTCATCGCATTCGGCGACAACTTGTTATTCCATTGCTCTCGATGGTGCATCAACATCAGAGAGCAAAGGTGGAAAGACGGCGTCGCCATCTAGGGACAAAATGTGTTACGATAGGAAAATTTCGGCTGGCAACCGCACGCTAAAGCGTCGTAGGTGGGGAAACAGGAAGAGGCGCAGAAAAAAGCGCGCGCGTCGAAAAGTGGAGCGGGAGATTTGGAAATGGGGATTGGAGGCTTGGGACCAGGAGGAGAGGTGAAAGGACGATACGTAGTGACTTGGTCTCTCGGAGCGTGAGAGAGAGAGAGGAACGGCCGAACGAAGAAGGTCGCCCTCCGCCTTAGCGGCAGAAAACCACGGTCCTTCGCCCGCGTGCGAGATGCTTTGTTTCTCGAGCGCTTTATTCATCTGCTAATGCTGTTAAGACTTTTGCAGAGACAATTGAAGTGGAACTTTGGACTGGTTACGAAGACGACACGGAAAAGCAGCCCACAGGATTCGGCAGGATTGAATCACAGTTAAAGGAGGAAACGCCAACCCTACCGAGACGGGAGTCAGCCCCACGGCGTCCGCCAGCGTTCGTCGCGTCGGTTACGGCCGCCCCGCGACTCGTCCGACCGCAACGTTGGTTGGTGGTTACCGCTGGATTCGCCCTGAAAGATTTGGTTTTCCTGCTTCCGCGACAGTGGCTGAGCTGCATGACTCCACCGTGCTATAGGTTGTAATCACGCCCTGGACTTATGACGGATTAATGAAGGAGGAGTTCGGCGACCTGGTCCCTTATACAAGGTAGGTCTCGTTCCTGTTACTTAGTTTCGAGCCATCCTTAGTTAGCCTCATATTTAGCAATCCATTACGTTCCTGCTCCCGCTCGAGCGTCGTTTCTTTTTTTTGCCCTAGAATTAACGGACGCCTCGCTGGGGCTGTAACGTCTGGGTGCCATTACTTTAGTTGTTAGCTTTGCTTAAGCTTAAAGATAGATAGATACGAGAGAAGACCCTGCGGGTCAGGAATATTAAAATATTAGTTTCTCTCGTTTCTCTATAGCTATGAGCGTATGCGTTTTGAGTACGAACGGACGACTAGCCAGCCAAGCTGCCAGCTGTCATTCCGCAAATTCATTTTTCACTACTAACAATATACTTTTGTAACGGACGGTTGTTTAATACCGGTCCGCAACGATTGTTCCTTATAGGACTAAGGGGGAACGGGCATTGCTCCGTTTTCGTATCCCACGGTTTAGTGGGATCGTTAGCCCCTACTTATTCAAGATAAATTCTTTTAGAATGTACTAATTATCACTCCAGCAATAAATCTTGTTTATGTTTCTTTAGCCAAAGTTATGCTCTGTCTTTCTTTACTTATTTTAGTCTTCCACTGCGTATATACTCTCACAGGACTTGACACAGAGCATGGAGGAAGATGGTTTATCCAATTTATCCAGTTTTATGCACTTTTTTCCAGTATGTCAAGTTGATTCTGACCAGTTTCCTCTGTCACAGGGAGTTGTCTGGCTAATTCATGAACAGATTTAGCGTATCTAGTATCTAGTACAGAGGGTAGATTGCGCCATCCCAGTAAATAACGACTGCTACGAGATGACAGTAGCAGCCGGGACCGACGGCTTAACGTGCCCTCCGAAGCACGAGCTGCTGGCGGACAAACAAACCAGTGGCTGTCACCAACTGCTGGAAAACCAGCTATGGTCACTTGGCAAATGGGTCAGACTAAAGTCCTCCAACAGCCGTGCCCCAAATAGCTGTCCCGCCAGCAGTGGCCCTCAAGCCCTGGCCGTCTCCCAGCCAGCAGCTGGCCGCGCCTGAAGTTGCTGAACTCCATCGATTAGCAAGCCAACCGACGAGACAACCAGGCCACGGCCACCCCCTTACAGATTTAGCGTGGATTAGCTTCAATGCGTGCCTTTACTGCTTCTACTTCCATTGTAGACTCTCATTGACCGCATGTTACTGCGATAAAATAATTTCTTTAAGACTTTTCTCAAAGTAATAAGTGTGAGGATCACATATGACAGAGCCATCTCTGTTATGGGTTTCAGGTGCTATTCATTGTCAAATAATATGAAAGGTTGACTCTCCGCTGTTTTTTCTTTCCAGCAACTTGATAAAAAATTCTCGGAAGAACACCAACATATGATGTATATTCCATCATGAATACTAAAATATACCTTTTGGAGGATTTTTAGCAACGTGGGATACTCAACAGAAATTCCCAAAAGGTTTGTTTTTTGTTTTTATATATATTTTCTACATCCATGTTGGAATCAGTTACCGCCATTTTCTACAATAAACTGGAAATCCTTCCAGTAAAATGAGGGTTTAGCAATGGGTTCCTGTATTCGAGGCTTAATTACAGAAAATTAACTTGAGCACGTCGAAAGTCTATTATCCCAAAAGTTATTCAACAAACAGTGCTAACTTTAATATTATTTTTTAAAAATTAATTATTTATATTTCTAGATAGTATTTAGGATACAAAGAAAGGAAAAATGTAAAAATCCGGAAAAAATCTCTTTCACTAGAAATTTATTAAAGAAATTTTATCTGCGATTGGACAACAGTTTCTTCGAAGATTCTCGATTTCTACAAGCTCGTGTCCCTTAATATTATTAATTTATATACTAGCGTCCCCATTCCAAATTCCCTATCTATTTCCGAATGTCTGCTTTTTTCTTCCCCGATGTCCACTTCCGAAGCCGTTGACCTTCTTTTCATCCTTTCCGTCATCACTAGAGCACTGACTGTTATTCAAAATGGGGGTACCAGCGAAAGAAAAAGCTTATTGTGTAGTATAATGCGCAAAAATTTCATCGGTAACCAATCTTCAGAAACGTTTCTAGATTAAGTTTGTGAAAGAAGTACCTCACTGTCACAACATCCACCATCACGCACCCTTCAGCAGCTGTCGGACGCATCTCAGTCTGCTTGGATCCAGAAATCAGTGGACACCTTCCAGCATTTTCTTGACTTCTTACAGGGCGTCTAGCTGCTATCCGTGCTCCGGTGATTATGCCGGTTAATATTGGGTTGTTTCGTAAGTATTGGTGGAATTTGATGGAAAGAAAAAGACACTAGAAAAAAGAAAAAGAATACATTTTAGTAAGTGAAATATCAGCCCTCAGCAGCTATACCATGTGCCCAACGCGTTGGCAATGAAGAAATCGTGACAGAAATCGGCATTACAATGTTCCAAAAAATTGGTGACAGCAGTAATGGCAGCATCTCGATTAGTGAACCGTTTGTCCCGCAAGAAATTGTCCAAATGACGAAACATGTGGAAATCGGTTGGGGCCAAGTCTGGTAAATACGCAGGGTGAGGGAGAACCTCATACCCCAAAGCATTAATTTTTTGCAGGGTTGCAACAGACACGTGTAGACGAGCACCATCTTGGCAAGTATTGGACCTGGATACAGAAACTGTGTTTGAGGGCAAGACATGTTTTCCAAACGTTGCTGAAAAAACGTTCAGTGAGGGCATGTGGAACACAAGTGACCAGCTTTTTCGACTTGTCATGCAAAATAGCCTAAGCGAAATCTTCCAATACTTATGAAACAGTTCAATAGCTTGTGATCATGATAATGTAGCTTGGCTATCTGTACTCTATGGGCCAACTGACTAGGTGCTTATGGCGTAGACGCAGAGAGTTCAGTGTAGGGATTTCAAAGTTTGGCCATGCAGTAGCAAAGCCGGAATAAAATATAACAGCATACTAACGGGTCCGGGAAATGAAGAGTTTTGTTTGTGATAAATACCGTGGCATTGTATTGGGCATAAAACTGACAAAGTCATCTGACATCACTCCATGTGAGTTTTTCCTTTGGGATTATGTAAAAGATAAGGTTTACGTGCCTTCTTTTTCAAGAGACTTACCACAGCTTCGTCAAAAAATCACTGATACAGTTGCTACCATCCACGCTGATATATTGGAACGAATGTGGCTTAAGTTAGATTTTGGCACACTCTTTCAAATATCTTTGGTGTCTGTTGTACAAGGCGACAGGAAGCTTGAATTGTATGCGAAAGCAGTATCACATCAGATTCATAGAACGAATTGATGTACCCCCTTAGGAAAATAGCCAGAGAATTGAGGTTCCGGCGATCGCGATGGCCATGGGACAGGACCTCCCCTTCCAGTCCACTGATTAAGGAATCTCCTTTGTCCAAGGAATCCGCCTGCTCGCGGATATCAACATCGCTGAGAGCAGGCGCGCTGTCATGTTGTAGTCACATCCTGTCCCGGCAAAAAGACAATTGTGATAGCATATTGCGAATGAGCACTAGGTACACATATACATATTCCATCACGCCATTCCCAGATGGAGTAGGCCACGAATCGGTATCCTACACCTCAGTCACTAGAC
The DNA here is from genome assembly GCA_023313115.1 of Rhysida immarginata. NCBI lineage: Eukaryota > Metazoa > Arthropoda > Chilopoda > Scolopendromorpha > Scolopendridae > Rhysida > Rhysida immarginata. Next base: position 3,271 of record JAHWFO010089616.1, on the reverse strand, counting down.
TCTCTTCACAATCTTTCTCCACAACACAAGATCCGTGCATACCCCATTCGTTTCCTCAACATTCATAACATGCCACGCGCATTTCCTCAACTTAACAATCTGCTTGTCTTTCAAATACTCAGTCATTTGATCGCGTCCAGGTTTCCCTAGGCCTGCCCTGCGGGCGTTGGTCCACCACAGCACCATTGTACACCTGCTTAATTACATGTTCCTGTGACATTCTTACCACCTCCTCGGAGCATCCCAAACATTTCTGTCTGATTCTCTCCGCAATATCAACAGTTACGCCACAATGTGCATGCACAGATTCATTGCTCACAGGTAATCTATCTCAACTTGCATAACCCAAATCTCAGACCCATACAGGACACAAAGCACAAAGACACTCTTGAGGTACCAGCATACTCGCTTCTTTCATCATAATATCCCTCTTAATCAGTTCTGCATAGGCATTTACTACTCTTTTGCCTCGCATTTTCTCCATCCATGCGACCAGTGCTTGGAATTGTCTTGTTAGATGATCTTATACAATTCCAGCTCACAACTAGATACAGAATCGTTGCTGGTAACCAGATACGCGTGTGGATTATAGTCGCTCTACATGGCTATTGTGGCTGTGGAAAACTCCAACAGGTGAAACTGGTCTCATCCGCGAACAATTTAGGAAATTCGGCACTGTAGCAGAGCGCCTAAAAAACATTGACAGAATCAGATTTTGGTTTAGTTCCTCACATATTACTCGTTCAAGATCTTGTGGGAGGCTCAACAAAATATTTTTGTAACTATAGACAACTGACTACAAGGTTTCAAATTCTAATAGCCCAAAAATAAAATTCAGTATCCGACATAAATACACTGTTACAAAGTAGTATTACCTCAAGTAGAAACAAATTCTCGAACAGCTATAGCCCTTTCTTAGTCAATTATCACTGGTGCATTGGAGGTTTTAGATCAAAGTCGGTTATACAGGGTGAGTCAAAAGTTACTGGACATAGCTGTATTCCGTAAATGATGTGTAAAATGACTGATATGACCATGCTAGCAGGGAATAGGATAGATACTCTATCCTTTGAGACAGTTTTGAAGTTTGGCCGCCATCTTGAAATCGCCATTTTGGGTCAAGGTTCATTTTCTTAAATGGGATATTCATTTTCTTAAAAATGCCATATTATGGCATATCACATATCACCAGTTTTTTCTCAGGAGTTCATTCTGCAATCGGATTTAAGTTATCTGTTGTGGTTCACAAGTTATAAACAAAAACATTGACACCATACCCTTGTCTGTTGCAGGTAATTGGAGATGGCACTAATGAAGGAGGAGGGGATTGTGCTGATCCTGATGTCCGAGGAACGCTCCTACCGTACCATTGATGCTGATTTCAACACTCGACACTCCGAAAGAGAGCCAATCGTGCACAGTACCGTCGCACATGTGATATCACATTTCAGAGATACTGGGACTGTTGATCATAAAGCTCGTACAGACCGGCCAAAAACATAAACCGATGAGGCAACCTCAAAAATGTTGCAGCATTTGCAAAGAGTGTAGACCAGCCAATCATCCATAGCCTACCAACAAGTTGGATCCATTCAAAGTTCAGATGCAGCAAAATCTATCCGAGGACGATGCGGACAGACGTGAGGAGTTTTGTACCTAGGCTCTGGACAACTATCAACTGGCTCCTTCATTTGCACATAACATCGCGTTCAGTGATGAGGCGAATTTTTATGTCCATGATGACCTGAACCGTTAGAACTTGAAATATTATGCAATACGATCCCTCATTGGACAGATTCATCCAAAGTCGTCGGTAATGTCAAAATTATGGTATTGTGTGAGATATGGGGCATCTGTTTAATTGGACCAATTTTCATAGAGTTGATGAGTACCGGCGAATATTACAAAACACTGTGTTTCCGTCACTGTTGACTGAAGATAGCAGTTTCCCAGGGCTTTTTTTCCAGCAGGATGGTGCACCACCACATTAAGAACGTCCTTTGGATGAATGGGTACTTAACCTCATCATTGGATTGGCCGGCGGGATCCTGTAGTGGTCACCACGTTTCCCAGACCTCACACCGCTAGATTTTTTTTACCTGTGGGGACACTTGAAACAACTTGTGTACGCTGTGAAAATCCAAAGCAAACGTCACCTTCAGCAACGCATCCTACAGGCCTGTGACCGCATTACCCCGACGGTACTGTGCGCATGCATAATGAATGGATAAAGCGCCTTGAGCTCTGTGTCCAGCAACAGGGACAACGCATTGAACACTTCCTTTAGCTGCTGCAACCCAGTTTTCGGTGTGTTTTTGTTTGGAAAGTGTGAATGTTTTTGTTAATAACTTGTGAACCACAATAGATAACTGAAATCCGATTGCGGGAACGAACTCCTGAGAAAAACTTATTCACTTCACTCATCCAGATTCCATTACCCCCAACAAAATGACGTCACCTCAGTTTTATCCAATCAACATCTAACTCCAAACATATGTTCTTGAAAACTATAAATATTGAGGCAAGTTAATCTCAAATGTACCCTTGAAAAAGCCGGAAAGAAAGGCGAAACCGGTCGGAATCACTAAATTTCGATACAATGTACTGCAAGGCAACAATAAACGTTATTAAAAAATTATTTGCTATGCCACATGATCCCCTTCCCATTTAAGAAAATGAACCTTGACCCAAAATGGCGGATTTCAAGATGGCGGCCAAACTTCAAAAGTATCCCAAAAGATAGAGCACATATCCTATTCCTTGCTAGCAAGGTCACATTGTTCATTTTACACATCATTTCCGAAATACAGCTTTGTCCAGTGACTTTTGACTCACTTTGGCATTTCCTTTGGCATGTTTTGGCATCTGTTTCTTCACAAGTTCAGTAGACACAGCAACACTGGAAACAGCTTAAAGTATTGCAAAGATTGAAAGATAAATTTCAGTGTGGTGAGTAATAAAGATCTTGCTTTTTTCTGTAAATGTTAGTTTTAAATCAATCCATTAACTGGAATTTGTTCGTCAAAATTCCAAGGAGCCTGAGCTTTTCTTTAAAAAAGGCATGCAGCTTTTGTATTTCTACCATTCCACTCTGTCAAATGGATACATATGTAATAGCCAAATGGCCACCACGAAGTACATTTTAGTAGCCACCTTGGAATATGTACATAGCATTTGTCTACCAGGCTACCGGTTTTGCCGAGCCCATGAGTCATGGTACCAGGTGATTCAGTCAATTTCTGACCATTTCACTCGAATGACGTGCATTAGG
>JAHWFO010089612.1:0-14258 GCA_023313115.1 Rhysida immarginata | reverse complement strand
GTGTAAAGTATTTAACATTAACTAAAATTGTGCTTTTTTAAAACTTAGGTTGTTTATATAGATCATTTATCTTTTTTTCCTTTGAAATAATAAATAAAAACAGACCACTCCCATGTAGAGTGCAAGGACCATAGAAAATGAAGGTGTTTCCCTTACATAAAGTAGAATATCATCAGATCTGGGCCAACAAATTGTTCGTAGAAAACCTTGATTTTTGACGATTGTTCTCCCATTTGCAAAATTCATCTAATTCATCCTATGCTTCTCCTTATCATAGTAAACAGAATGCCGGTAGTAGTTTTCTTCTTGGAAGATAACTTGTCCTGGGCTATCTGTTGATCGTCTCTGTGACAAGATTCAGGACCAACAAAAAGAATCGGCGAATAGTGCCTAGAAGATTTATGTCAAAGTGGGTGATCTAGAAATTGATAGTCAAATTCCTATAATTAACACAGCTAGGTCAATTAACGGAAATTAAGAAGTTACACTTTAAACCATCATGTTTCCTTTATTATTACCCTACATTCTATATCACATTAGTATATTTTTCTTCGTTTTTTTATACACAGAAACTATCTGGGTTCTAGTAGTTGACGGTGGATTAAAAACAGTTAACACATTGGTCATCTGAAATTCTATTACTGCTAGAAGTATTGTCCACTGATCACACAAAAACGTTCACGTAAAATTAATAACAAATATTGCAAAACATTCATGAAATAAATCCAAGTAATCAAACACTCGCGTAGTGGTTCATTACAAGGTTTTTTCGACTCGGTAAGGCATTGAACAATCAACATGTGTTTGCGGCCATAATAGGGAGCAAAGTTCCTAGTTTTTTGCTGTTCTGGGAAGCCTAATACATTGTTTAATACGAGGTGACAACACCAATCCTTTTTCTTGCCCTGTTACTTTATTAAAAGCCTTTAAATCGTGAACTGTCAATTACTGGTGCACTGTCAAGTACTGGTACATCTACCCTAAATAAACTTAAGATTAAACTAATAAAAAATAAAATAAAAAACAAATACAAAATCAAAAAACAAAAATAAAAACTGAAATCAAAACATAAGCCTCAATAAAATAAATTCAAAGAATAAACAAAACAAAATAAGCAAAAAAACAAACAAACAAACAAACATACATCAAAAATAACAGACTCCAAAAAGGAAAAAGTAGCCACATTGTGAATAGTTAATAACTGAGATTATGTATACATCATAGAGAAACAATCAATAGTTGTACATAATAATTGTATATAACCTAGTCGAGATCAGCAAATTTTCTAATACGTCTGACCTTACCGTTGAATTCTTTAATAAATATGGAGCCGCTGAAGCTCCACGCATTTGATAAACCAAAACGAGACTTCGCTTCTCGAAGGAGCTTATAACGGGCTGCAGTAAGGTCATCCATAATCGCTGTACGAGGACACCGGATTTTCGTGTTTTCCGATTCTTTATTATGAGCTCTCGGAGAAGATATGTGGACAGACGCGCTACAGGAGGTCTAGGATTGGAAGTGCCATCCGCACGAGATTCAAGGCGATGTGCAGCCACGATGTCACTCGTGTTGATCGAGACATCTAAGTTATCATGGAAGAAAGAAGGCAGTATATCGGTGAGCACCTCGGTCGGACTCTCGTCGAAGCCAAAAATTCGCAGATTAGTGCGTCGCGAGTGCTATTCGAGAGTGTCCAGATCTTCGGACAACTGCTTCAACCTTGGGCAAACCTCATGATGCAATTCATTATCCAACTTATTCAAATTATCATGTAGCACCGTACAGCTTGCATTGGAGTTTTCCAACTGTTGAGCCAACGAGTTCAAACGGTTAGTAGCATCTTTTAGATAGTTACTAACCTCGGTTAACTTTACGTCGAACAGTTCAGATAGCTTATCAATGAACTTGTTGGCAAATAATTCCCAGAACTTCGGCCGTTCAAAGATCGCTAAAAGAGACGCCTCAAAATTTGAAAGGGAGGAATCATCGTCCATTGACTTTGAGGGCGTACCATTTGCAGTAGCAGGGGTAGTAGAGGAAGGCTTCAAAGTTGACCCGCTAAGTTTCGGCATAGTTCATAAATTCACATGAATCAAAGATGATAAAATATACGTATAGTGGCAATCTTACTAAAGAGAAATCAGAGCCCAAAATGTGATAAACGAAGAGAAATAACTCGCATTAAATAACCGTCTTTCTAATGCGAATGGTAACGTCCATTGAATAATGAGAGTAGTCAGTCAAAATGTAAATGATGAAAAATAGGAAAGAAAATTCCGCAGCCTGGATTCGAACCAGGAACCTTTGGCTAAGACCGCCAACGCGCCAATCAATTGCGTCACTGCGGCCATGAAAGCTAACCGCTATTTACATAATCTTAGGGCTTGTTGGAGCAGTTACCTAGTTCGCAGGCCGGGACTATCTTTCCCAAGGCGTAAATTCATTAAAGAATAAATCAGAAGATCTTCAGTGAGGGTTTTATCATTAATTTGAACAGCTGAGGTTGGCGTACTATAAAACCCTCACGGAAGATCTTCTGATTATTCCGAAATGTAAAGTCAATAAATAGTTCATGATAATTGTTATTGAATACCACAAATATTTCATACTAATTACAGTTCCAGTCATGGAAAATAAACAGCTAATTCCAATAAGTAAATGGAGCATAAAAATATCACTTTAAGCAGGCAAACCATTCGTTTCAGCTGAGTGGAGCGCACACGTCTGACTCTGACCGTTCCATTGCAAAAAAAAAAAAAGGTCCATATTCAAAACGAGCGCTAATGCTCTTGCTCAATTCATTGTTGAGTGCAAATTCAGGGTGCGTTTTATTGGTTAGCAAGTGTGCGCTTAGAAGTAGCGATTGTTTCGAGCGTGACGCACGTAGCCTACGAGAAAGACAGACCTTGGCCATGGTCTTTTCATCCTCTGATCTGTGCACTCGTGCGAATTCCATTGTTGGAGTCAACAATTGGATTGCTGTTTTTACTGAAGAGTCGATTTTTTTATCCCTCTATTACTTGAATTTGGCTACAACCCAAACTTAACAATGTATTTTAACGATCGTACAACCTAACAAAACTGTCAGCTAATGTTAAGTATTTGTTGCTGAACCCGTAATGCATTGTTAAGCTTAAAATACATTGACATGTTTGGGCTGTAGCCAAAGTCATGCAATAGAGGGGGCAAAAATCGACTCTTCAGTAAATACAAAATTCAGTTGTTAACCTCCAACAATGGAATTTACGCGAGTGCACAGACCAGAGAATTAAAAGACCATGCCTTGGCTAACACCTCCTAGAGAAGAGGCCTGCGGACAAATGGTGTATACATTGTTACATCATCATCAAGCGGCTATTATTAATCCTATTTCTACCAGTAATAAGTACACGTTTTGACAAATTTTCTTGTTTTTCACCGAAAACCACCCGGTTGTGTGGATTTCCAGTTTTGTAAACACATTTGGCCAAATTTTCCTGTTTTCCACCAAAAAACACCCAAATGGGCGGATTTACAGTTTCGTGCACTAAATTTGGCCGATTAATTATGATGTAACAATGTATGACGTTTCCGTTATCAGGCCTTCTGTCTAGGAGGTGTTCCCCTGGCACGGAAAAAATCAGCTGATCAACTTAGTGCTAGTAACAATGAAATCTTCATTGTTTCCAACAAACGAAAAATTGCTGATTGTTAAAATCCAAGATGGAAACAATGAATGTTACATTGTTACCAGCACTATAGTCTTTTAATCCCATGGTCTGTGCACAGGCACTGAATTTCATTGCTTTAGTCCAACAATTGGATTGCTGTATTTACTGAAGAGTAAAGCACACTATAGAGAAAGTATGGACAATCCATTGTTGTAGGCAGCCATTTTGTATCCTATTTCAAATGATGATTGCTTCTTGTTTTGTAGCAAATTCATACTTTACAGGCAAATTTCCCTCTAACTTTTGTCAAAAAGGAAGTTTAAATTTAGTGCAGAATACTTTCAAAACAAGGAGCAATCATCATATGAAAGAGGAATCAAAATGGATTCCTGCAACAATGATTGTCCATACTTTCTTTACAGTGCTTTACTGAAGAGTCGTTTTCTGCTCCCTCTATTGCATGAATTTGGCTACAGCTCAAACTTAATGTATCTTAACGATCGTAGAACGTAACAAAACTGTCAGCTAATGATACGTATTTGTTGCTGAACACGTAATAGTAGCTGACAGGTTTGTTACGTTGTACGATCGTTAAAATACATTGTTAAGTTTGAGCTGTAGCCAAATTCATGCAATAGAGGGGGCAAAAAACGATTCTTCAGTAAATACAGCAATCCGATTGTTGGACCACAGCCCACTAGATAAAGGCCTGAGTGCTGTTTTCAAAATGGCGGCGCTCGCAGGCGGACTGTCTGTGTGATATAAGCTGAAAAAAAATGAATTATTTCATAAATTTGCCTTAATTTTCTTACAAAATCTAACCAAAATAATTAATCTATTACAGGAACTAATTTTTGCACATTTCTAAAACCATCATATATGGTTTCGAAATTTTTTATAGAAAAGATGCTTTTTCTCTTCCTCCATAGATGGCTCTACTTTGAAAAAAATTAAAGTATTTATTTGCACGTATGTTGCCATTGTTTTGATTGAAACATAAAGCCATTTAAATAACAAGTTCAAAAACTTAGATTTCGTTAGAAGATTAAAGCAAATTTGTGAAATAATTCTTTTATTTCAGCTAATTTCACACAGACAGCCCACTTGCGAGCGCCGCCATTTTGAAAACAGCACTCAGGCCTTTATCTAGTGGGCTGTGGTTGGACCGTGGCCTACGTAATACAGGGTGATTACAAAAGAACTTCACACTTTTAAAAATATATTACATCAAAGCTATTCAGAATATACACACACCACATACGGATTCTTAAAGAAAAACTCTTGAAGTTTATTGCGACACAGTTAACGATGTTCAATATGCCCCCCTGTAGTCGAATTCGTCCCAAACCCGCATTAACATGTCTCCATCAATCCCACGTATCGCTACCGTAATGCGATCTTTCAGCTCGTCTAGGTCACGGGGAAGGGTAGGGTGAAGACCTTGTCCTTTCCACACCCCCATAAAAAGAAATCACAAGGTGTGAGGTCGGGGCTCCGCGGTGGCCAGTTTGTAAGTTCCAGGTTATTGTTTGTTCGACCAATCCACCGCTGTGATTTCTTTTTATGGGGGTGTGTAAATGACAAGGTCTTCACCCTACCCCTTCCCCGTGACCTAGACGAGCTGAAAGAACGCATTATGGTAGCGATACGTGGGATTGATGGAGACATGTTAATGCGTGTTTGGGACGAATTCGACTACAGGGGGGCATATTGAACATCTTTAACTGTGTCACAATAAACTTCAGGAGTTTTTCTTTAAGAATCCGTGTGGTGTGTCTATATTCTGAATAGCTTTGATGTAATAAATTTTTAAAAGTGTGAAGTTCTTTTGTAATCACCCTGTATAATACAGGCCTAGTCATCAGCCAGCACTGCAATGCATTAGTCACTAGCTGCAGTTTCAAATTCTTATCACCAGACGTCGCGATTTGGGTGTAAAAATGCATTATGAACAGTACGCATTCTGTAAGAAATTGGGTTTTTAAAAATAAAATGTACTCATGATTCACTAAATTTACCATTATACACTCAAATTTCAACATAAATTTATCCAAAAGCAACAAAACTTACTTAAGCGAAGAGTGAAGATTTAAAACGGGGTTCCTTTAATGAATATGAAAGAGTTTGTTGTATTGAGAAGGAGTTTGTTTTAATTAAGATACGTGTTAATTAATTTAAAAGCTGGATCATGCTTGGCAATTTTACAAGAAATATTATTAATCTTATAGTGTCTTGGAACCCGTAGAGAGATCCTCTCCAGTGTTTCCGGGACGAACATTTGTCCGTGAAGATATTTTTTTTCAACGCAGAATTATTAACAAGGCAGATATCAAAAATCAGTTATCTAAAATACGTTTAGGAAAACAGCTACAGTTGAAAATTATTTAAAAGAAATTTATAAATCTAGTAATTTTATGCTGTATGAGTAAAAAATGTTGAGAACAGGCCGAAAACCAAATTAGCGCACAGTAAGTTACTTTGGAAATAATAATAGACTCAGAAAGGCTGAAAAATGTATTAAGGTCATTAAAGAAAATCATACTCCGTTTAATTATCCCAATTCTAGAGCACATCTGTGAAATTAAGTGCCCTAAATAAAGGGGATGTTATTTATGATTTTAAAATGGTTATAAAATAAAGAAATAATTAAAGCTCATTTTATTACATTTCAAAATGTTTTTATCATTGTTGAAGTTATTCATTAAAGTTTTTTGTTTTTAATTGATTAAGATATTTTGTTTTTAAAATACCTTTTCTGCTAATCACTTTCAACCAAGTTTTCTTTAATTCTGGGTCTGAAGGAAATTGATGAAACGATTTATATTTTCTCAAATGTGATTTACAACGTGGTACAGAAAAATACTTTATCTCTTTTAAAAAACGCGTCCTTTTTAATATGAATATGAACACCATTATAAATAGCTAGTCTACTCTGATCGACGTTTCCCTTGTATGCTGAAGAAGCCAGCTTGGCTGCCGAAATGTGCATTCATCCTATTAAATATTTTATTGGAATAGTGGTTTCCGCATTTGCTACTACCATTACAACGTTTTACTAAAGCTCTGTATATACCAGAGACAAATGAAAGAAAGAGACTGGCAGTGCCCTATTCATTTCGCTGACCGCTACTGGTGCCAGCGGAAGTGCAGCATTCGCCATGTTACGATTGGCTAAAACCTAAGGCGGCATATATTCTCAATGTAATTTCAGCTGTTTTTATAGATAATTTCTGGAAGTATTAGTAAGCATAACCTGTTTTCTGATTTTTTTAAAAAACTTTATTGCATTAACTAACGATAACGTATACTTTTAATAACTCCAAATGCCCATTCACACTCACGCGGCAACGCGTCCGTCCGACAACGCGTCCGTCTTTGCCGATGAGAGGGCGGACGCATCGTTGTTCTCACTGATGCGTCATGTGCCAAGCGTGGCCGACATGATAGGCCGGAGAGAGTCTCTCTGAGAGACATGGTTGGTTGGTTTATTAGAAATTTGGCGTCGACTACTAAGGTCATTTTGCGCCTTTTACACAAGTTATATCTGTACGCAGCCCGGGACAAACACAAACATCCATGCCCACGGCGGGATTCGAACCAACGACCAGGCGGACTCGAGAACTAGAAAGCCTACGCCCTAGCCCTCTCGGCCACCTGGCCGGCTGAGAGACATGGCGGTTACCAATCTCTCTCGCATTACATTGTTCGCAGTCATAATTTGTTGTGAAAGCTTGGATGTTAAATCAAAACACAAACGCTTTATATCCTTATCCTATTAATATTCACGTGTGTATAGTGTTCTGCCTATAAAGAAGTTTGAAAAAGCTAAAGGAATAAATTTTTGAACTATCGCTGATCATCACGTCCTTTTCAACTTCTATGGTATTTCAGGACAGGGTTATAGGGGCTTTGCCTTGCAAGGGTTCTTTAACGTGCTGCTGGCAAACGACTACACGGGACCAACAGATTTACTTCCCTTCCGAAGGAAGTGCGTGATCTCAGGATTTTCTCCCTGAAAAAAATCCTCGTCGTCCTCGGCCGGAGTCGAAACCGTGTCCTCGAGCATCAGATGTGATAACGCAACCACTGAGCTACCGAGGCCGATGTAAAACAATCGCAGACAATTGTATATTACAATATGTGGATTAATAAATTGATTATTTTATTGAACTGAGAATTATTTCTTCCTTTTCTTTTAATTTAAAATTTTAAAATATTTGTCTTTTAAAAATTCGTTAGCCATTGAATCAGTTAAGGCCCATTCACACTGGTCGGTCAAGTGACGGACGGTTGGCGACGGACATAATTGCGCATGTGCAGTTTATTCATTTCCGTGAACGCATTGAGAATTGCCTCTGCCGCAGAGCATTGAAAAATGTTCAACTTTTCTCAACTGACGGACGGCCTTTGAGAGCAACGGAGGAAAGAAAAATGGCTGACGATAAAAATGTCACTGCTAGCCTAGCTATAGATAATTATTAAAAAGACTGCTTTTTAAATGGAGAAATATTTTGATTATATGCTGTTTTAATTAATTTATAGGAAAGATTCTGAATATTTTAATTTCGTTTAAGAAGTTAGATCGCAAAATTAAACACGATTGATTCACATGCATTGCCTCGGGTGATCAGCTGTTTCTTGCCAATCCCAATATGGCGGCGCGAAGGCACCACTAGAGGGGAGGTCACTGCCAGTCTCTTTCTTTCATTTGTCTCTGGTATATGCACCCAAATGAGCTCTAGTGATGAAAAATTGAAACTGCAGCTAGTGAAGGTTTTGAGGCCGATGACTAGGCCTCTATACAGGGTGTTTTTGAATTGAGTACAAATTTTTTGGGAGATGATAGAAGAGGTCCTTAGAAGTATTTTTTGTCATATGAACATGGGGTCCCCGCAGCTCCGTTTACTTACAATATTGCATTGAACAATCAAATGACACCGGGACTCAGTGTGCGTTGGTAGGCCTATATTATTTTATTTTTAACAATTAACACAAGCAATCTACTGTAATAACTTTTAAAGTAATTGTTTGAGAAGAAATTTCAAGGTGCACATGCTTGTTTGTTGAAAAGTCTTAGGACAAACTTCGTCAAGGAGATTCCATGGTATCCAACCCCTTTGTAAAATACTATTAGTCCATATGTAAATGAAAGCAGTAGATAAAGATTTGTTTTAAAAAGTTCACTTGATGTACTTTTTACATGTGTAAAGTTAAACAAACAGTATGAATCGTTTTACATGGAATGATTATGCAGACATGCATCTGTGTCTCGGTGCTGCTGGTACCATGGATGGTGCAAGGCGTTTGTATGCTGAACGTTATCCCAACAGAATTCTTCCCAATTCACGAACATTTGGTGCAGTAGATCGTCGTCTAAGAGAAACAGGCGCATTCGCTCATGATAGTCTTCAGCGTGGACGTCGTCGGTGGATACGCTCCCCTGAATTAGAGGATGAAGTTTTGGAAAGGTTTAACCGAAATCCATCGACAAGTACTCGTGCGGTCGGAGCTGCTTTGAATACTAGTCATACCACTGTATGGAACATTTTACATGACAACCTGCAACATTCCTTCAAGCTTCGAAAGGTGCAGGAATTATGTCCCAATGATCATAGTCCACGGCGTGCTTTCGCGGAATGGTTTATGCAGCAAAAGAATAGGATTCCAGACTTTCCTTCCATGGTTTTGTGGACAGATGAGGCAACGTTTACGCGAGAGGGAATGTTCAATAGCTACAATAGTCATCTGTGGTCTCATGCCAACCCATGTGCAACACATGTTAACAGTTTTCAGCATCGTTTTTCGTTGAATATTTGGGCTGGCATGATTCACAATGTCCTGATTGGGCCATATCTCCTACCATGCCGTCTTAACGGGCAAACATACCTTGGTTTCCTGAAGGAGGAGCTCCCTGGTCTTCTTGAAGATGTTCCACTAATGACCAAACATTTGATGTGGCTTTAACACGACGGCGCACCTTCGCATTACACAAGAGCAGTTAGAGATTACCTAAAAGAGACATATCCTGATCGCTGGATTGGTCGTGGCGGACCAGTTGCTTGGCCACCGAGATCGCCAGATCTCACACCGATGGATTTTTTTTTATGGGAAAGCATAAAATCAATGGTGTACTCCGAACCCGTAGATACCGAAGAAGAATTGGCGGCTCGTGTTGTCGCGGCAGCAGGTGACATCAGCGACCGTGCAAATCAACTGTTTCCACGCGTACATAAATCTATCATAAGGCGTTGCGAATTGTGCTATGTCGGTCATTTCGAACAATTACTGTAAAAGTCATACAGTAGATTGCTTGTGTTAATTGTTAAAAATAAAATAATCTAGGCCTACCAACGCACACTGCGTCCTGGTGTCATTTGATTGTTCAATGCAGTATTGTAAGTAAACGGAGCTGCGGGGACCCCATGTTTATATGACAAAAAATACTTCTAAGGACCTCTTCTATCATCTCCCAAAAAATCTGTACTCAATTCAAAAACACCCTGTATATTACGTAGGCTGCGGTTGGACTAAAGCAAAGAAATTCAGTGCCTGTGCAGAGAACAGGGGATTATAAGACTATGCTAGCACTAAGATGATCAGCTGATTTTTCCACACCAGGGCGTAACCACCGAGAGAGAAGGCCTCTACGATGAAAAGTATATATTGTTACATCATCATAAATAGGGCATTATTATCCGTATTTCTACCCTAAATATATTGCGTTTCATCGCAGAGGCCTTCTCTCTCGGTGGTTACGGCCAGGGCCTGTCTTTTTCGTTGGCCTCGGTGGGGCAAATGTGACGTCAGAGATAAACAACCGTAGCCAACGAGAAAGACAGGCCGGGGCACTAAAAAGTCACATGATCCAAGTAGATCGAGCAACAATCCACACTTCATTGTTTCCAACAATCGAAAAAACACTGATTGTTGAAATCCAAGATGGAAACAATGAAGATTGGATTATTGCTCGATCTACTTTGGTCATGTGACTTTTTAGTGCCCCGGCCTGTCTTTTTTGTCGGCTACGGGTTGTTTACCATCTTGGATTTCAACAATCAGTGTCTTTTCGTTTGTTGGGGTTTCATCTCTTGAACCGTACACAAATCGCTTCTGCTAGTAAAGCTTCTACAAATGATAGACAGATAATTTTTAATAATGAAATGATTTTTCTATACCTTTGCACAGAAAAGCTTTAATTCTAAAATGTCAACTTCCAAGTAATAATAAAATAAAAATAATTCAAGAATTTAATAAATTATAATTTAAATTTCTGTCTGGCATTGATTAATAATATGAGACCGAATTCATTGTTTAAAATTGAAAACTGTTTAAATTTAATATTTTCATTGTGAACCGAAGAAATTCTTATTCGAAAAAACAATTCGAAACCTTTAAGCAGAACATTTAAGATTTAAATTATTTAACGGAAAAACTTTGTCGAAAAGTTAAGATTTTTGCTTTTGCTCTCTTCTCTTTCCCTTTAAAACCAAGTCCGCTCTTCTACAGGACTTGAAAGTAGATTACTTCATCCATTTGGAAGATTCCTTTCGAATAAATGCCGACCTTTCGGCTTCAAATTGGTGGAAATAGTTGGTGGCTTTCAGAGAAAATAAGAAACTAATGTATCGCCTTCGCTTGGATACGTGAAACGGTGACCTCAATGGCCATCGACTGACCAATTAACGCAAAGTGTGGCTTAATGCTTCTTAAGCATTCCGATAAATTTACACAGGTTGCAATTACAAAAGGGGATGTTCGAAACACTTTTATTCCTAACACATCATCGAAATAATGGATAACAAGTCACCTGTATTATCTGTCTTTTCGTAGATGGCCTTCGGTTATAGCTTTCTTCTGTTCATACTTTGTGCGCAGAAGCATGGACTGTGTTTAAGATGAAATGAATAAATAGATTAAAGAAAGCAGGAGGAAAAAATTAATTTTCTTTAACTTTTATTATTACAAGTAAAAAAAAATTAATTGTTTTTTTTCCTTTATTTTTTTTTTTTAGCTTCATAGGAATAAGATCTATTTTTATCATCGTGTGATGACGATTGCCTGAAACTTGATGCTTCTAAATAGTGAAGAAAAGTTTCTTTCCCAATTATTTTGATAGCATCGTTTAAAGTCTTGCAATTCGTCTTGGCGAGAAGTCGATCTTCAAAAGCGGTAACCTAGAATCACGCCCCACGTACGCCGAAGAAAGGGATCTCCGCGGTGAGAAATTCCATTACCAGACAGAATTTTCCCATTTCACCACCAAATTTATTTAAGAATCCCTTCCCTAAGAAAGAATTTTTTTCTTTCTAAATAATATTTTTGCACATTCGTAACACCTCTCTGGAACATAATTAGAAGAAGCGACATCATGAAAGATGTCACATTATTAAATATTTTAATACATAGTGAATTTTATAAATAACTAAATTTCGTTAGACTCATTGTATAATATAATGAGGTATGTTCCTATTTATATATCCATAAAGTGAACTTATACGTATTGCAGTAAAATATTAGACTTTATAGTCTAAGATGAAATTGATTAATTTATAATAGATCTATATATTTTGTGCTCGCTTCTTAATTAATCGCTTTATAGTAATATTATAAATATCAGTTTCATAGTGACATCTATTATGATTACCTATTAAATAGGCTTATGTATTCTGATAGCTGTCCAAAGTAATACATTTCAATTGGACCACATATTGCTTTCAGCGAACCAATGACTTGAACATTGGATGCAATTAATAAAATTAAAGGCAATTACAGATTATAGAGCGAAATCGATAAGAGTGAAGAATGGTGTGAAAACGGCATTAATAAAATGAAATTAGATTTAAGTTTTCCTTCTTTTTCTAGCACAAAAATAGGCACTACATATTATTCAATGAATATGGAACCTGAACCCAATAAAATCATGTTCTTACTCACTGATTTTATAAATTTACTAGGTGATATGCCCGGCGTTGCTCGGTCTGTTTATTTGATGAAATGTTGACGGCGTTACCCTTTCGCCATCTCTTGAGGAAACAAGCAAACATAAATCAAGATATATTATATTTACCCCACTCCCTCCCTTTGGGGACATGTAAACCTTACTCTGAACCTCACGAATATATGGTGCGAATATGAGGTCAATCGGATAAGTGGTTCAAAAGTTTTTAGAACATTTACAGACGCACCCTCAACCTGAATTTTTATATATAAAGAATATTTCCACACATGTTTAAAATTTTGTATTTTATCAGTTTTTAATTCGAATTTTATTTAAGCCTTTGCAGCATTGCTTGCTTTACTATCTTTATTGATATTTATATGACCTTTGTTACGGGTCTACGACAATTGGGTGGATAACAATTCGGTGGATGACAATTCGGTGGATGACAATTCGGTGAACGTCAATTGGGTGGACGCGACAATTCGGTGGACGTCAATTGGGTGGACGCGACAATTCGGTGGATGCGACAATTCGGTGGACGCGACAATTCGGTGAACGTCAGTTCGGTAGACGACAATTCGGTGGAAATGCAAATTCGGTCGAGATTTTAAATCACTGAAGAATTTTAGATATTTAACTCGCTGTTTGTTTATAATTGACACATCTTTATTGCAACCAGGATCCCCCAATGATCGAAATTCGATCACATTTCTGAGAAAAAAAAATATGTGTGTAATTGTTCTAGCCTCAATCTTGCTTATTAATAAACTTTGAAGAATGAAAAATAGATAATACAATAAATATCCAAAATGCTTTGTATGACATTTCTGACACTCCCGATTCATTTCACCGAAATGATAACTTTGAAAATTTCTCGGAATAATATTTAAAGCAATCTAAAGATATCTTTCAAATTATTAGCTGAATTATTTTCTAATAATAATATTTATTTTTCAACTAATTTCTCCCTCCCTATCTCTGCGTCCCCCCCCCCCCGTCCCACTATGAAAAATTGAGGTCTGTTTAGGACCAAAAATCGATAACTTTTTTGTTACTAAAAAAAGAGTGTTAACAAAATTTTTAAAAAATAAATAAAAATCAAAAACTTCAAAATTGGTATTTATTTTATTTTTAACTAATAATATTACTTTCAAAGTGTATGAAAAAACCTTAAAATAGCTTAGAAAACGCCGAAAAATACATAAAATGCTTACCTATTAATTATAGAAATATTTTGAATAGTTGGTTAATAACAATCTTTAAGCAGTTGTTTCTATGGAATAATGTATATACCTGGGTACCTTCAGGTTCTGAATTCAGTTCGTTGACTTTCAAAAGCTGCAGAGTATTTGTTATACGGTTTTCTAATGCTTTTAAATGAACATCAACAATACAACAATTAAAATTCTTTCAAATGAACATCAACAATGATTTGAGTTAATTTGATATTTATTATTTTAAAAAAAACAATAAAAGAGGCAATGCTACATGCGTTGATAAATATGGGTAGGGTAAAAAACGTCGACGGAAAAAACGTCGATGGAAAAAATATGCCCAGAAATAATGTCGATGGAATAAATGACGACGGGTAAAATGGAACAACGGCACCAAACAGAAAAAAATGTCGACGCCTATTAAATATCAAATATCATTAAAATACAAAA
>JAHWFO010089609.1:0-14981 GCA_023313115.1 Rhysida immarginata | reverse complement strand
TGTTTATGAATTGAGTACAGATTTTTGGGAGATGATAGAAGAGGTCCTTCGAAGTATTTTTTGTCATATGAACATGGGGTCCCCGCAGCTCCGTTTACTTCCAATACTGCATTGAACAATCAAATGACACCTGGACGCTGTGTGCGTTGGTAGGCCTAGATTATTTTATTTTTAACAATTAACACAAGCAATCTACTGTAATAACTTTTACAGTAATTGTTCGAAATGACCGCCATTTGCTTCATAGCACAATTCGCAACGCCTTATGATGGATTGATGTACGCGTGGAAACAGTTGACTTGCACGGTCGCTGATGTCACCTGCTGCCGCGACAACACGAGCCGCCAATTCTTCTTCGGTATCTACGGGTTCCGAGTACACCATTGATTTTATGCTTCCCCATAAAAAAAATCCATCGGTGTGAGATCTGGCGATCTCGTTGGCCAAGCAACTGGTCCGCCACGACCAATCCAACGACCAGGAAATGTCTCATTTAGGTAATCTCTTGTGTAATGCGAAGGTGCGCCGTCCTGTTGAAACCACATCAAATGTCTGGTCATTAGTGGAACATCTTCAAGAAGACGAGGGAGCTCCTCCTTCAGGAAACCAAGTTATGTTTGCCCGTTAAGACGGCATGGTAGGAGATATGGCCCAATCAGGACATTGTGAATCATGCCAGCCAGAATATTCAACGAAAAACGATGCTGAAAACTGTTAACATGTGTTGCACATGGGTTGACATGAGACCACAGATGACTAGTGTAGCTATTGAACATTCTCTCTCGCGTAAACGTTGCCTCATCTGTCCACAAAACCATGGAAGGAAAGTCTGGAATCCTATTCTGTTGCTGCATAAACCATTCCGCGAAAGCACACTGGGGACCATGATCACTGGGACATAATTCCTGCACCTTTCGAAGCTTGAACGGATGTTGCAGGTTGTCATGTAAAATGTTCCATACAGTGGTATGACTAGTATTCAGAGCAGCTCCGACCTCACGAGTACTTGTCAATGGATTTCGGTTAAACCTTTCCAAAACTTCATCCTCTAATTCAGGGGAGCGTAACCACCGACGACGTCCACCTGAGTGAATGCGCCTGTTTCTCTTAGACGACGATCTACTGCACCAAATGTTCGTGAATAGGGAAGAATTCTGTTGGGATAACGTGCAGCATACAAACGCCTTGCACCATCCATGGTACCAGCAGCACCGAGACACAGATGCATGTCTGCATAATCATTCCATGTAAAACGATTCATACTGTTTGTTTAACTTTACACATGTAAAAAGTACATGAAGCGAACTTTTTAAAACAAATCTTTACCTACTGCTTTCCCAGAATGCGACCAGTTCATTTGCATATGGACTAATCATATTTTACAAAGGGGTTGGATACCATGGAATCTCCTTGACGAAGTTTGTCCTAAGACTTTTCAACAAACAAGCACGTGCACCTTGAAATTTCTTTGCAAACAATTACTTTAAAAGTTATTACAGTAGATTGCTTGAGTTAATTGTTAAAAATAAAATAATCTAGGCCTACCAACGCACACTGCGTCCCGGTGTCATTTGATTGTTCAATGCAGTATTGGAAGTAAACGGAGCTGCGGGGACCCCATGTTCATATGACAAAAAATACTTCTAAGGACCTCTTCTATCTTCTCCCAAAAAATCTGTACTCAATTCAAAAACACCCTGTATATTAATAGTATTTATTTTATCCTTATTCCTTGTAAAATCTCGCTCTGATGATGGTGTAAACCGAAACGCGTTAGCAACATAATAAACATAATTATTGCATAACCGGATCTATCATTATTTCGCATAGTATACATTGGCTGACAAAAAAAGTGAAGCACCCAGACGGAGTGGTTGAAAGTGAATGAAACGACATATGATGAAAGAACATGTGACTTTATTGTACTGATTACAATATGAGATGAAACAGACAACGCCATTGGCAGTACAGGTGGAATGTTGGCGCCAAGTCAGTAGGGGTGGCACCCCCTCTGGCCCCAATGCATGCCTTTATGCAGTTCGGAATGGTGTCAAATACCCTTTGAATCCTCTCCTGAGGCAAGTCAGTCCATAGTTGTTGCAGCTGTCGTCTTACAATGTCATTCAATACGTGTTCAATGACGGAGAGTTCTGGGGATCTTGCTGGCCATAGGAGGAACTCAACATGCTGTAGGCAGTCCATAGACACACGGCTGTTTGTGGGCGTGCGTTATCTTGTTTGTACAATGTCCCAGGGTGCTATGCCAGAAGGGGTAGGACGTGCGGACGCGGATGTATCATTGTGCCGTCAAAGTCTGCCGAAGCACTATTAGAGGTGGCCTGAACGCATATCCGATGGCTCCCTACACCATGATGCCAGGGGGTTACGCTTGAGTGTCTCTCCACAATATGGGTGGGTTGTGCCCTCTGCCCTCGATGCCGCCATACGCGAACAAGATGGTCATCGGAGATCATGAAGAAGTGGGACTCATCACTAACATGATGCGACGCCATTCGTCCTCTGTCCATGCCTCCCGGGGAAAGCACCACTCTAAACGCAGGCGTTGGTGTTGTGGTATTAATGGCAACCTAGGCATGGGGCAGTAAGACCCCAATACAGTGGATGCGAGTCGTTGAAACACTGTGCGGGAACTCACGGGGTGTTGTAGAGTCTCCAGTACATGTTCGCAGATGGCGGGTACCGATGCCATGGGATTCCGTAATGCTTGGAGTACCATACGACGGTCCTCCCTTGGGGTGGTGTATCTTGGTCGACCCGAACCTGCACGATGTGCATGGGTGCCCTCATGTACCCATTGATTCCAACATCGGGCCACTGTGACATCTGAATGGTCCACATACCTGGCAATTGCAAGATACGACCAACCATCCTCATGCAGTCCCACAATGGGGCCCCTGTCAAATACTGTCAATTGGTGGATAGGATGTCTAACGCATCTGCGAGGTATCGCAGGTGCTTTGTACAGTACAGTAATCCTCTCTGAACGTCTTGCGTAACTGTCAGACTCACAGCAGTTGACTGGTAACAACTTATCAACAACATGGCGGTGACATCACGAATGCACTCTGGTGAGCGTTCTAGACATTACAGATTCTTGTGTATCTAATCGTTTAGTCACACATCAATGGTATGCATGTGTACCGAAATAGGATAATATTGGACCACTATTTCTGCGTGCTTCACTTTTTTGTCAGCCAGTGTATTGTGACACCCCCCCCCCCCATGACACAAGATTTTAGGTGTACTCTAAAGGAACCACGGGGCGGGATCCATCAGGGGTTCGGGCACCGCCTAGAGGGAACTCGCACTGGCTCAAGTAAAAGATGCACCACACTCACTTTTAGTTTATCCCAACTTAAATTATAAAGCAACAAACACATCTGGTGCAGCCGCTGTAAAGGAAAATATATAACACAAAAGCTAGACTACCGTTTACTAATATAGAGGGGCCCCTTAAACAGCAGAACCAAGCATCATTAACAGCTAAATAAACTCGGCCAGAAACCAACAACACCTCGACCGTAAGAAGGGTGCAGTCTCATAAAAGGGAAACAGGGTCTGAGAATCTACAGTTCTCTACCTTGCCGATGATTGGGACACAGTTAACTCCTGTGCGCACGAGGCTTTTGAGAAGCACGGCGTGCCCGCCTACGGCTGGTCCGCACTCACAAGAACTCGGGCTGCCAAAAACTTTAAAATGTAACAAACGCTCTAAAGCGTCGGGTGATCCCTTTTACAAGCCCAGGGAGAATCACAGGAACCTCTGTGGCCCGGTTGTATGAGAGGAGTGCTCCAGACGCAGACCCCAGGCTTCACGCGTTACAAACGTCAGGTGAGCCAGAGCTATACAGCCACACTACAACAGGGGCGTCACTTTCCTTCTCCCGGTATGTAACTCTAACTGCCCACGGCATCCAACTTTCACTCCCACCCCTCCCTTTCTTATTACAACACCGCACTCTTCTGCTTAAGGCACCTACTCAACAAGAGTTTTACTTAATGCTACATGCTTATCTAAATACACTGCTGCACAACAATTTTTACAGTTCAGAAACCATATCAAAACGTATTTTTGCTCGGCAATGTTCCAATACATCAAGACAATGTTCACATCCGTCAAGACACATGAGGCACCCTCTCCAGACAGTTTCAGCAGGGGCTTTCTCTAACAGACTGTCAGGCGGCTAAAAAAAACCGCCGAAACGAGGTGGCCTCTTCCTCCCGGAGCAATAAAATAAAATAAAGTCATTCACCCATCGCCGACATCTATTGGGCACAAGCTGCAGGCTTCTCTGCCCGACACATTACCTTCAATGTGGGCCGCGGCAACATCTCCTAGAAAGAAGGCCTGCGGACAAAAGGTGTATACAACTGTACATTGTTACATCATCACCAAGCGGCCAAATTTAGGGCTTATTATTGGTAGAAATACGATTAACAATAGCCGCTTGATGATGATGTAACAATGTATACACCTTTTGTCCGCAGCCCTTCTCTCTAGGAGGTGTTGGCCGTGGCCTCACCAAACGTCTACTCCGTCGTCGCGTTCCAGGTTCCACTAATGGGTGGATTTACAGTTTCGTGCACACTTTTGGCAAACTAAAGATGAAAAATAATAACGAAAATTTCACAGCCTGGATTCGAAAACGGAATCTTTAGATCAGATTGTCAATGCGCCAACCAATCAAAACTGGGTGAACTTTAAACCAGTTCCTTTGCCAGTTCAACATATGCATAAGACATACGGACGCCACAGCGATGATCGCATACCAACATGGCGGCCCGCCTTTCGAACTTATTCCACCTAGGCTAACACGTCTTCACTCTCCCGACTTTTACAACACAAAAAAAAAACTTACATTCCTAGGAAAACATTCCAGGCTCGATCCACACGTCATTAACAATGACCAAGGAGGCTGTCATCATTTTCTCGGAAAATCTCCTATATGGGCGCGACAACGGCCAACGCCTCCTAAAGATAAGGCCTGAGCGCGAAAACGTCCTACATTGTTACATCATCATCCGAAGATACGTTTAATCGCATTACTACCAATAATACGCCCTGAAATGCAATTAAACGTATCTTCGGATGATGATGCAACAATGTCTGACGTTTTCGCGCTCAGGCCTTATCTTTAGGTTGGTTGGTTTGGTTTGTTTGGTATTAACGTCCTTTTTAACTGCCATGGTCATTTCAGGACGGCGTTATAGGGGCCGCAAATTTTGCCTGGCAAGGGTTCTTTAACGTGCAGCCGGCAAACGACTACACGGGACCAACGGCTTTACTTCCCTTCCGAAGGAAGTGCGTGATCTCTTATCTTTAGGAGGCGTTGCAACGGCCGCGTAGTAAAGAGCTAAAACTTAGAAACTACAACAACAAGTTCATAAAACGAAACTTACAATAACGAAAAAAAAAAAGTAAACAGCGCACTGCACTCAGCTTTGCCCCCACACAAAAGAATACACCACAACAACGCACAACAAAACGACATATGAACACAGGCACGCACCCTCCCCCCCTCCCTCACTCAATCAACTTAACGAACCATACACATTACACGTTCACAGACAATTAAAAAAACCCCGCATTCAACAGACGACACGAAAAACTACCCCCACGAACTCTTCTTCTAAAAAAAACAAACACCACAAAAAAAAAAAACTCACTGCCTCTGCCGAGCGCATTGAACCAAACTAACATGGAATGTCACAGTATAATAATAATAATACTAATATAATAATACTACTATAATAATATTAGTATATCAATAGTAATATATTTAGACTTTTTGATGTTCAATTTGGCCATTTTCAGAGGTAGAAATTAAAAATCAAACACGCGTAAACGCTCGCGTGAGAAAGCCGAGTTTCACGTCGAATTCTCCACGTTTTTCTTTGAGATTCTCGAATAGTGATGCGCGACAGTCGATAGTACTATCGACAGTATCAATAGTTCTGTACTATCGAATAGTCGATAGTGTTCACGAGGTCGATAGTGTTGATAGTTTCCAAAAACTATCGATAGTTGGCGATAGTTTTTTTTAACGCCAGTACAGGCTAGTTTTATTTCATTTCTTTTATTTTTTTAAATTGACCGATCTAACGTTTTTCATTATCTTATGCCTCCAACCGATACACCATAAAAGAATCACACATCCCATGTAAATCCCCAATCACACAGCTGAAACTCATCTCCCAACACTTGGACTGCCTTATAACCTCTTGTTATTGGCCTACCACTCTCTAAGAGTGAAGGCCTATGTGTTCGTTTCAGAAACTCAAAAAAAATAATTTCTGAAATCGACTTAAAAACTCATGATTCGAAAAGATATGTTGAAATTTTGAAAATAAAATGCACGGATGTATGTTTGTGACCATTTTTGTGCAGCTAATTCCTCCGAAACGGCAGATAGCAGTACGGAACAACAATTATACATATATAGAGGGTACCTTAAATTGTGCCTTAGCGTAATCATTTTGGAGTAATCAAGGTTTTAAGCACCCCAACACTTCCCCCCCACAGAAAAAGAAACTTTTCTTTTTTGAATCCGTTTCATGAACTGGTGGTAGGCCTGTGAGGATATACCATTCCGCCATTACTATTTATTTTTCACTGACAGTTGAAGAAGAAACAAGCTTATTATATTATCATAAGTTTCTTATCCCTATAGTGACTACGCCAAATGCAGATCATCATTTTCTGTGTAATTCTATTTTTTGTGAAATTAAATTCTATGACCATCTAAATTCGACTTCTTTAATAACAAATTTACTTTGTCGTTGAGATAAATATCCATTCTAATGAGACATCATAAAACAAAATATGTCCAAATAAATATTTTTTATTCTATATTAAATTTTTGTTAAAAAATGAAAACTGCACACAGGATGGTAAGACCCTGGAAAAAAAGCTGACGTTTCGGATAGAGATTACCCTTTATCAAAGCAAAGAGGATAATAGAAAATTATCTTGAAAGTGATCATTTAGGATCAAGATTCAAGTAATTCATCCACTTGAGATTAAGATGATATTTGGAATGTACATTCCTCACTAATTCATCCGCACACGCTTGTGACAGCTTATCGGCTGAAGGATCCAGCAGAATTCTCAAGTGTGTGAAACACTATCTGGACGACAATATCTTGCAAAGGGAGGAAAATCCATTAGAATTTTGGCGTTCTATCAAAGTAAACAACTCTGCTTTGCATTCTTTCACCGTGAAATTTTAACATTACCTGCCTCCTCTGCACCTTCGGAAAGATTATTTTCTAAGGCAGATAATCTCATAACTGAAAAACGAAACAGATAAACCCCAAACGTGGCTTAAGACTTTTAATAATGAATAGCTTATGTAAAAAAGACTGGAGTAATATCTAATAAAGAATTTATGTTTAATGAATGTTATTTCAAGTAAACTACAGTATCGGCGATACTACTATCGAATACTATTTTAGGGACTAACGTCTTTTTCGTTAGCCTAGGAAGCAACGCGGATGGAAACGTCATTCGCGTCGCACACGTAGCTCCATGGATTCCGCGCGTCAACGTGGAGATTTTACGCACGGCCGTACTATATCTATCCAGGCCTGACAGCTGAATTGATGACGTCATACTAGAGGTCGGTGACTGCTAAGTGGCCGTGACATTCTGCTTACTATTTTTTCTACAAAATTTTAAAATTTCTTTTATTGTTTTCCTGTGATTGTTCCAATACCTTCCACGGGGGGGGGGGAGGTCCCAATTTGAGGTGCCAATCAAATTTTGAAATATGATTTTTTAAAAATATATGTTTCAATTGTGACAATATTCTTGTCACAGAAAATTATGCTAATTTTTTTTAATCTAATTTCTGCGTGTGTATCTTAGTTCATTGTTAACAGAGTATGGATCAATTTTGACTTTTAATTATAGACTATTGATAAAAACATCGCTCTCAAAACGAAAACCTCTGTCTCTCTCATCTTTGCTCCGGGTTGCCATGGAAACCCCCTTCTCAACGGAAATTCTGTAAGGTTTTGAGAATTAATTAGCTAGAATTTGAATATTCAGATTATTTATGCAAATGAGCTATTTTATTATTCGCGTTCAGGATTGTTTAATTAGAGTCAGAAGTTAAGAGTTTATGTAAAGTTTAGAAGAGTTTTATGTAGAGAAAGATTAAATAAAGTTTATTATTTTAATTATTTCTTTTTTCTGCGCTTGTTAAGAATCGTTTTTAAGTGTCACTTTTGGCATTAGTCGCAAGGGGAGAAAGTGAGATTCATTTTACATCTCATTGTTTTAGTTGTTGGGTTTGTTTTCAAGGACCTAAAGAGTATTGCCATAGATAGCTAAGTAAACAAGAAACGAATTTGAGAACAGGATATGGGATAGAAAGACAACGAGAAAGACAAGGTAAGGATTGAACTTTGGAATCTGAAGTGAGAAAAGAGACAGGGAATGATCACGTGGATGCCGAGGTTTGATTGGCTGTCGAAAATCGAAATTGTTTTTGTCAGTTATGCTAAGTGAAAGAGTTTAGTCAGTAGCAATGTAACGATTCCCGTAGCCGAGTGTGCGGCGAACTACTCATAAATTTTTATACTAATTCGGCCTCCATCTGGTAATCCTAGGATTCCAGATGGGAAGTTTTAAATTTTAGTATTAATCCAGTTTGCGTTGTAGTTTAATGAAAATGTAACCGTCAGATTGAAATTTAGTTAGCTCGCGTTATCGAGGTGTTTTTGAAGAGTTTCTATCGAGCTGAGAACCAGCGTCATCAATTCCAATAATTTCATGGTTTGCGAGGGATGTTGCAAGAATGTGTACCGAGCCCCGTGGAGTACCCAGATCCAGTACAAGAAGCCAGAGACGATCTTCCTGTGAGCCACTCCGTTGGAAGAGGACGACCCCCCCTCCCGCCAAGCTGTGGTATCAGAGAGGACGAAAGAGCGGACAGATTGAGAAGACACGGTATAGCCCATTTCCAATTTAATGTCTCAATGGCCAATTCTTTAATTCCTCACATGATTTCATTCTTTCTATTTTATATATTACATTCATATTTGGGAAGGAATTATTCTATCAAACAGTGGGAAGGACAATTATAACGTAACTCAGTCAGTAGTTTACATTCATTATTATTTCGGAGCTATTAAAGCCATATTTGTAATTTACATTCCGAGAGAAATAGAACTATTTATAATTAGAGTTCCTGTTGAACATTGTTATCACTAGATATTTCTAAATTCAGTATAACCCGAATTTCCTTGAGATATAAATTATATAATCGAAGAATTGAGAAATACAATCATATCTAATTTACATACTACTATAGCCAATTTATCATTATTGTTATACCCAGAACTTTTGATCATTGGAATTTTAGTCTAAAGAACCCTTAATTGATAGTCATTCTGTTGTATGCCACATAATTTAATTACTAAGTTATTATTTGGAATTGTGATCACTCATTGAAACGTATAATTCGTCAAATTGCCACAAGTCATTTCTTAATTACAAATTGTATTATTTTATTTGAATCTTAATTGGAGCTTGACCAAGTTGAAATTCATATCTTAAATTATTATCATTTGCATTACCTTCCATACAATATTGTTTTATATACATTTGTTGAATGTTGAATAAACATTATATGTTGAATTGTTAAGTCAGTCTAAGTGCCTATTCTTTCCTCTAGGCCGGGCCTGTTTAAGCGGAGGTATCTTTATGTAAGTGGGATAAACCCTAAATTATCATAAACTTTGTGAATAGTATAATTCACTGGCGCAGTCTTTTACCTAACATAATTATAATAAGTTACTCGACCATAATTCTATGAATATTATCCCCAGGAACCCTACAATTCTTTAACTTTGAATTTTCTCTTCACAAGGAATTTTCTATTTGAAGCTGTTCTCTTTCATCCCATGTCTTTCTTTTTTTTTTTCTTGGGAAGCGCTTCTTTTAAATGAGGTGTCTGTTCAGAAACAAATGTTGGATAGGTGCCTAGTTTTAATTTTATTCTGTCCCAATGTTTAACGATTTTGAATCTGCGGTTGGCGTGATATCTTTATGACGAATTTTTAATAATAGCCAGTTCTTTCTTAAATTCTGTTCCTTTGGAAATCCAAAAACTGTGCAATTTACAATGTACATACTGGTTTATTGTCATTGGATTTACAATGAGGAACAGAGCAACCATTACCTACGATGTTAAAGATAATATTTCATTTTGAAAGTTAGCCTCGATATTAGGCCTAACATAAAGGTTATAATAAAACTATAATTCTTATAATGAAAATAATTCTTATTTATAAAAAATTATATTTAAGAAAAATTTCTAATTAGGTTCTTGATTACAAATGATTCAAGATAACAAATTATGTTTAATCAAGTTATACGAATACTCCAGTAATATGAAAAAAATTATCTCCTCCGTCAAACTGACAAGCAGACGACCTCATGCCTCGCCGACCTCTAGCATGACGTCAGATGTCAGGCCTGAAGACATAGGGCGCGTTCGACATGTGCACACTAAACGCACTTAATGACATCACTCAGTGCGAGCGGTGAAAAAAGTGTAGTGCATTTTGTGTGTGTCATGAAAAACAGGAAAGAGCACGAAAGTGGGATGTTCACCTCACCCGTGCTACCATGAATAGTATGCGTACTGCTGAAAATAAAACTCATCATAACATCTGCATTCATATAACACGCCGAAATCGATCATTACACAGGTAGATTTCAATGTCAGCTTAAATGATATGCAGAATTCAATTATTTTTATACCTGTTGGCTCTTTAACGGTAACTAAAATTCCGAACTATCTATCGCTACATTTTAAGCTCTAGGGCAGCGCCATCTTGCAACGCACTAAACGACTCTACTCCTAACTTAGGGTCATTTAGTGCGCGCACGAAACGCCCGGTAGTGCGCGCACTGGCGATGACGAACACGACCGGGTTCCATGACGAACACGTTAGTGCGTTTAGTGGACGCACAAAGACGTTTAGTGCGCGATGTCGAACGCGCCCCTAGTAGGGCCGTGTTTTACGTGGAAGTGACGTTTTTGCAACGTCATTCGCGTGTTGAAACATCACTGATGTTCCACGTTAACGTGTCACTTAAACTCTCTATTATTTTTCTTTCGACATTTGTCAGCTATTGCACCAAGTCGCTCACTATACCTGGATTCACTGAGATTGCAGTGGAGAAAGTGTTACGCGCTGCATTATGGGAGCCTTTTTGCAAATCTCTAACCGAGTATGTTTACAGAAAAGAACTTTTTTCCCCCTCCTTATTTTCTCCATCCTTTTCTACCGCTTTTATTTCCTGAAATTTGCAACTTCTGTTTCCTTTTATCTTGTTTAAGTTAACCTCCTCCCCTCCTTTTTCGATCATTCCTATTACGCTTCTTTAAATTTGGAGAAGTATCGATGAGGTTATGTTTCCGCCATGATGATTTAACTTCTTCTGACAGCGATATGTATACACTGCGCATGCGCGAAATGAAAATATTCCCAGTGTTTATAAAAAATCGTTTTCGTTTCTATAATAAAGAATTCGATAACATGGAAACTTTTTTACGTTTATACTGATTAACATCACATTTATAGGGATTAATATCTTTTTGTACGTATGGACTGCTTTTTTGGATAGGAAGAATCCCTCCAGACGACTACGCGAAAGGGCACGTAACACATTTCTCCACTGCAAACTCTTAGTGAATCTAGGTATAGTTCGTGTTAGTAAGAAGATTAATACAAAATTTCTAGAACTAATACTACTCTTTAATATAACTAAGTATGGTACAAGTTATCTAAAGAATATCTATCAGTAGGGATAGTCTCTTCAACTCTGAATGCGAGAACAGTCTCCTTCACACAAATGCACACCACCCAGTTCGCTAAATGTACTGTTTCGCCCAAAAAGTTTTTTGGACCAGAGTCTTTTTCCCGGTGGAAATTGTTGGGCTTCCTTGCAATGCATCTAACCAATGAGATTCGTCGCTTCAGGTTTGAATTCAAAGACGCTTGTCATTGGACGATTCTACTATCATCATTTAAGCAATGGAGATGCGTTCAAGAACTTTCTCTGCATTTTGATTAAAATAATAACAAATGTGCATTAAATTACAGCAATGACATGAGTAATTAAGCGAAAGTCGTCATAGCACTCACAATAGCATAATGGCGAGAAAAGAAAACTTTGTTTGTCATTTATTATGGCAGAAACATTTAGAAAATACACTACATGACATTGAAACTGCAACACCATGAACGAATGGGCAGAAAAATATGCAGCTTGCAGAGTTGACCCAGCTCACAGAGATATGTAAATGATGCAGGCGTTTATTCACTTCTATGTGAAAGATTTTGTCGACGCGCCGAATCTTCGTACTTCCCCTCACTTGTAGCCCTTCGTTCATATAGCCCTTTGTAGATAGTAGTTTGTATCCGTTTGCTCAAATTTGAAACACGCTTGCAAGATGTGTCCTTTCCGAAGCAAATTTTCCTATTCACGAACAATTGAGCATTGCATATCATCAAACTTAGTAATTTCTAAAGCAACTGTCCACAATATATTGAAACGTGATTCGAACTCCGAACAGCCTCCCGAAGGAAACATTATACTCCAAAGCACACAGCTGATGTGGTGCCTCAAGGTCAGCGTTAAAACCGAGAACTCAAAACCCCAAAGAAATATCTCAGAAGCTGTCGGGGTATCGCAGCCAACGGTGAGTTACATCGTCATTGAAAATTTAGGTAAGGAATTAGACATAAGGACAGTGTTTATAGGTTGCTTTCACTAACATCACCGAGCGCAAAAAAGAGGGATTTCATTTCAAGAGGGGGTCCGTGGCATATTTAAATTATGGACTATAAAAATGCTCTGAAACACATTGATTTCTTTAATGTTAAAATTAAGCTCTGCTTTTCTTGCACGAAGGACTCTCAGCCTAGCTTTATTTCATCTTTATTCATTTCCGATTTCGCCTTTAAGTTATCGTAAACCTGTGTTTTTTTCAATTTTAAATTGATTTTGCCTAAGAGTTTGTTCGTGTGACGGATATTTTTCAACGTAGATATTCCAGTGAGGTCGTCGGATGCTTCACTATTGGATTATTGTGCCTAAGAGTTACTTAAATGTGCCCCATGATATCGCACAATTAACGGACTTTGAAAAGTCTCCAAGGAAGCATGAGACGCTAACCGTTGTCATTCTTGAACAGCCCTTGTTGCAGAGAAATTAAGATGTATAGCGACAGCCCGAAGATCGAAACTATTTACAGATCGAACACAACCAGTGAAGGCGAAAGGGGAGCCAGTAGGGTTGTTAGGTCACCAATATAGTTCTTATATAGTAAAACCTGTTTATAACGGAAATTTTTTCTGGTCCCATAAATTTCCTCATAAAATAAAAGTAAATATACCTCTATAGAGCGGAACCTGTCTAACGCGGAAATGGAAAGGAAACAGCGATTTTAACGGAAAATTATTCATCCAATATGAGAATCGGAGCCATTTTATACGAAATATTTATGTTCGTTTCGTGTCTTGCTTATAGCGCATCATCGTATGTATGCTTTTAATAACTGCCAATCACAAACTATTAGGCCATTAAATGCAGTACGTGTATTAACAACGGAGACAACAAACTCTTAGGCCTACCCTCACAGATTAGAAAGAATCAACACACGGAACAAAACTCTATTTTTAGCTGTAGTCAAAGAAGAGAGTGGCCTTTAATTTAAATACAAAAGTTGAAGTAATAGATGTCCATGAAAAAGATAAGCGTTAAGAAAATTGTGGAAAAAATTAAAAATTGAAAAAACACAGGTTTACGACATCTTAAAGGCGAAATCGGAAATTAAAAATGAATGAATTCTCCGAACGGTTTAAAAAAAAAAAAAAGAAAACGCAGAAAAACTGGAAATGAAGAAATCAAGGAAATTGTGTGGGAGTGGTTGTGTGGGAGTAAACAGTGCGATCATGCAGCATTAGATGTGTTAGCCAGCTGCGTCGCCACCGGAAACTCTCGCGTGGCCATCTTTTGGTGGGACTCAGATCGCAAATTCCACGTTACTTTCCATGTGTTTAGGCACGTATTTGAGGGTAGGGAACGGTTTTTTTCTACTTTAGCTACCGTGGAATGAGTGAACTGCGTGGCATACGGATGTAACATGAGAACAGTAAAAGACAGCGGGTTATCTTTTCACAGATAAAAAAAAAAAAGAGAATTGTTAGTCATCGTGCGTTATATGGCTCAATCGTGGGTCGTTTTCAACCCATGCCCAAATCGCTGCAAATTATATCAACAGCCTTTCTTTGTGTCCCCAACATTAAAAATGTTTTGTTTTCTAAAAAAGTGTTTGTTTGATAAAAATATCAAAGAATTTCAGTCATTTTTCAGCAGTATTATCAATGTAAGATGCTGGTAAATGCTTTCAAAAGGTTCACTTTTAGATAAATAATTAAATATATACTGGAGATGACCTCCAA
This sequence comes from Rhysida immarginata, assembly GCA_023313115.1. NCBI lineage: Eukaryota > Metazoa > Arthropoda > Chilopoda > Scolopendromorpha > Scolopendridae > Rhysida > Rhysida immarginata. The sequence goes on along the minus strand of JAHWFO010089609.1, from coordinate 476 downwards.
ACATGATGTAATAATTTTTCTATCGAAAAATGGAAGGAAAAATTTTGGCAATCAATATTTTGCCCACTTCCTGACTACCTACAGCTCTGCAACTTTCCCCAACGGCGTCTTATAGATGATAATGCGTGTTTCAATCTTTAATTTCACTAGTCTTTCATTTATTCGTAAGTTATTTAATATTTAAGTTTAATATACATTATATACAGTGCGTAACGACTACCTGTATTGTTGTTTATTGTTATCTTGCTAATTTGATCATCAGTGCTAGCAAAGTTCTTGATTGTGGTGAGCATTGTTTATGATTAAGCCAGCATAAACTATTTTATACTATAAACGTTTACCCGATATCAAACGGCAGATTTCCAAGATTTTTTGGTTTTTGTAGATATCAAATAAAAAGCTTATTTTTGATAAATAAAGACTAAAAAGAATAAAATAAAATATATAAAATAAAAATTTTAAAGCACACACTTTCA
>JAHWFO010089608.1:0-10344 GCA_023313115.1 Rhysida immarginata | reverse complement strand
AGATAAGTTCTGAGAGGGGAGGGGTACCAACAGTCTCCGTAGAGGCTGGGGCAGAAAGGGTTTCTATCAGGGCGGCGAGTTTATGGCGTTCGCCGGAGCTCGGTACGCGGTTGTCTTCATTCAGACGAACTTCTTCCCTCTCCACGGGTGCTGGTTGTCTCAATAACTCGTCAATAATGTTAGTGTCATCTCCAGGTGGGTTTCTTTCTAATATTTCAGTGGTTCTTTTATCTTGAACGGACGGCAAAACCCAAGGCACTTCGGGAACGCTTCCTCTCGAACGCAACATATACGGATGGGAGGGGGGTGCATTTACTGCTCTCACGGCCTCATTGCTTCCTCCTGGGATGGGTGGTGGCCTCGCGGGCTCCACGTTTGGCTCGGCTTCTGGCATCGCATGGGGCGGTAGGAATGAATCCTCTTCGGGACAAGTCGACGGCGCCTGGGGCTCGGGTAGCGCGGCTACTGGAGTTCGGACTCGTCTTTCCCTGCGACGTGGCTGTTGGGGCAGGTCTCCTATCTTCGGCTTTATTCGGTTTGCATGGACGACCTTAGTTTTTCCCGTTTTCACATGTTTGATCAAAAAATTAACTGGAGAGTAGTGGTCAATGATCTCGTATGGTCCCTCATAAGTAGGGTGCAATTTCTTTACCAATCCCGGTTTAATTTTGGGACTGCTAAATATATGAGGTCGTCAACCTTAAATGAATAAGGCTTGTGACACTTATCGTGATATTCTTTTCTTTTCTTGTCCTGTTCTTCTCGAATTTTGTCCACAAGATCGAACGCATTCTTGATGCGAGCTTCAATTTCGCATCCATAAATTTTGTCAACGCCATAATATGGTCTTCTTGGCGTGGTGATGATGTCACAAGGGAGGATGGGATCTCTCCCGTAGAATAACAGAAAAGGGCTTTCGCCTAAAGAAGAATGTGGACTCGTGTTATACGCAAACATACAGAACGACAACCATTCTGGCCAGTCTCTTTGACTTTTTTCTACATAGTGACGTATCATCTGTATTAAGACTTTGTTTAGTCTTTCGACAATTCCGTTTCCGGCGGGATGATACGCAGTGGTGAACAGTTTTTTAATACCCAATATCTTGCAAACTTCTCGTAAAAGTTCAGAGGTAAAATGGGACCCTCGGTCGGTCAACAATTGGATTGGAATGGAATGACGATTAAAAACACTGGTGACTAATGCCTTAGCCACTGTTTTCGCAGTTTGATCCATCAATGGAACAGCTTCCGAATATCTCGAATAATGGTCTGTGACCACTAAAATGTACTTATAACCTTCATAAGAGGTTGTAATCGGCCCCAAAATGTCGGCGGCAATACGGTAGAATGGATGTTTCACTGGTGGAAAACTTTGTACGTTTAGGTCGAGCGGCATGAAGCTGAAAACTTTCACATTCAGCACAATATTTCTGAATATCTGCTCGCATAGTTGGCCAATAATATTGTTTGTCAATTTTGACTCGCACTTTCTTTGATCTAATGTGTCTACTGGATGGAATATCGTGAGAAAGATACAAAACGTGGTTTCTTAAACTATTCGGAATGACAACTTGTTCCCAAATCTCCTTTCCATCTTGTGATGATTTTATGTGATACAATACGTCTTCATCATCCATGAAAAAGTTTTCTTCCTTGTCTGGCCAATCGGGAGGGGATAGTTTCACGCCAATGCCCTTGAAATAGTCTCGAATCCCTCTCCACTCCTTCTCTAACTGCTGTTCCCTGGCTATTTCCTGCTTACATATCAGCGGCTCGTATTCTGCCACTGCTGAGATAGGAACTCGTGAGAGGCCATCGGCATTTGTGTTTTTAATGCCGGGTTTATATACAATGTCAAAATTAAATTCGGATAACGACAACGCCCAGCGGGCAAGTTTCGAAGTCGGGTCTCTGAGATTGAATAGCCATGAAAGAGGACGATGATCGCTTTGTAATGTGAATCTATTTTTCCGTACAAGTACACTCTAAATTGCTTAACGGCATACACTACTCCCAAACATTCTTTTTCGATCACCGAGTAATCCAGTTCACTCTTTTTTAACAAACGACTGCAATACGCAATAGGGTGTTCCTTTCCATCGAAGCGCTGGGATAATACTGCACCTAACGCATACGAGCTAGCATCTGGTGCGACTATGAATGGTTTAGAAAAATCCGGACTTTTTAGTATTGGTGCTGAAACTAAGAGTTGCTTAAGGTTTAGAAATGCTTTCTCTACTTCATCAGACCAAATGAAAGGTGTGTCTAATTTAGTTAATTCAGTTAATGGCTTTGCAATGGCACTGAAAGATTTCACATGTCTCCTGTAATAATTTGCCAATCCCAAGAAAGATTGAATTTCTTTAACATTCTTTGGCCTAGGGAAGTTTTTTACAGCTGTGAGTTTTTCTGGATCAGGGGCAATACCATGCTCCGAGACAACATGACCTAAGAATTTAACTTCATCATTGAGAAATTGACACGAGGTTTGAGTTTGAGATTCGCTTCCTGTAACCTTAAAAACAACATCTTTAAACTGTCTAAATGTTCAACGAATGTCTCATTAAATGTAATGAAGTCATCTAAGTAACAGAGAATACGGTCCTGTAGACCTCTGACTATGAAATTGGCGGCTCTTTGCCATAGCGCTGGTGAATTGTTTAAACCCATAGGCAATCGCTTAAACTGAAATTTGGCGTCCAGTGTACTGAACGATGTTTTGGCGGAATCACTGATTTCAAGTTGAAAATAGCCTTGATTCGCATATAATACACTGAAATATTTCGCCTTTCCTAGCTGACTCAATGTTTCATTCACGTTGGGTAAAGGGAACGAGTCAACAGTTGTAACTTTGTTCAATTTACGATAGTCTACAACGAATCGATAAGATCCATCTTTTTTCTTTACTAATAAAGCTGGTGCATTCCAGGGGCTAGAGCTGGGTTCAATGACCTGATGTTTTAACAAGTTATCTATCATTTCCTTCATGATACCTCTCTGCGAATAAGGAATTTTGTATGGGGGCTGAGCTACAGGGGGGGGATGACCCAGTATCAATCCTGTGGTGTTCGATCTTACAGCATCCCAGGTCCCACTCATGATGCGAGAATGCGCCATTAAATTCATACAACAGGTTTTCCAATGGGATCCTTTTGTCAGGTGTTAAATGATCTAAATGGAATAATTTCAAAAATTCTTCTTTTGTTAATTTAGTTTCTTTTCCTTCTTCTATGGAGGAACTTAATTCCACCTTCTCCTCCTCTGCCTCGCTCAGATGCCCAATGGTTTTATTTGCCGGTATTGTAATGGTCCATCCTGAATAATTTAATATTCGACTTGGGATCGTATCCCTTTGCGATACTTTGACTAGTACCTTTGCTGCTAACAACCCTGACTCTGAAAGATCCTTTGGCTCCAACACTCCTATGCGCTCTTTATACTCCTGACTCGCCAACCTGCCTTCACAAACAGACTCTGAATAAGGGGGAATGGAAATTTTACTTTTACTACGAACAGGAACGGTATCCATAAATGCTCTGATGTTTGTAATCTCCGAGGCGCCAGCCCTACAATCTATTCTCGATTGGATACCCACGAATGGGATGTTCGTATCTCTCGCCTGTAACAATCTATCGTGAAAATTGATGACAAATCCATATTTGGAGAGTGCATCTCTGCCTAATATAGCTTGATACGGTATTTCTTCTCTTCTTTTCCAAATGTAACATTTTAACACATACTTTTTGTTACCAAATTTGAATTTAATTGAATATATTCCAGTAGTGGGGAAGTTATGCCCCATTACTCCAACCAATTTTAGAGCGGGTTCTTTAACCTCGGTAACTTTATACCCCAATTCAATTATTTTTTGTAATACATCCTCGCCTAATAGAGTAACTTTTGCTCCGCTATCCACTAAAAATTTAACATTGATTTCCCCCAATTTGCCTTCAATCATTAATTCTCCGGGATCCTCCGAAATATGTGCCATCTGTAACGTTTCTCCTACATCTGTTTCCTTCTCCTCCTTTCCTTGGGGAGGGGGGCTAATCGCACGCTCGTGTGTCTGAGTCGCCTTTGTTAATTTGTTTCCCCCCTTTTTGCTCTTTTTGTAACCTTTCCTTGCAATAACGGATCGAATGCCCTTCTTTTAAACAATAATAACAGTTTACCCTGTGAAACGCCTTATTTATGCAATCTTTTCTTTTATGCCCTTTTAAATGGCAATTATAGCAGATGATCTCTACACGCTTTCTCCGCATGCCTCGCCCTCGCTCTGCGGTCGAACCTCGGCATAAATGCAGCGGATTTCTCCGTGCGGGCGGTCGGTAATACTCGCTCGGCCTTCTTTCGCTTACAGTGCGCTCTTGGTAGGTATTCATGCTTTCTTTTCTACGCAATCGGTTTTCTATACGTCTACTGATACGTTCCTCTGCTTCTGGGCTCAATGTCACAATGGTTTCTTTCTCAACTGGATGGAAAACATAACCTTCTAAACCCCATTTCTTAACAATTTCTTCTTCTTCCTCCGCTTGTTTTATTGCTTGTTTCAAATTCTCTGGTCTCTTAAACATAACAACTCTTCTTACTGGTGGCAACAATCCTTCTACAAATTGTTCTAAAATTTTTTCCTCTAAGATTTCTTGAGCATATGCACGCTTTATTTCTACTAGCGCTCCCTCTCCTACTATCTTATGCATTGTTTTGTTTCCTAGACTCTGTACCCGGGTCGCATACTGGCGGACTGATTCTTGTACACCTTGTTTACATTCTCTAAATAATCTTTCATTTTCTCCTCTAAACTCCCTTCCAAATCGCTCTTTCAATGCTTTTCTCAATGCTTCATAAGTATTTAGTGATTTCATCTCTCCATCTTCCCTACAATAGAAATGTGCGTCCCCTGTTAGCTTAATTTTAGCAACATTATATCTAGTTTCCGCTCCCCAATTCATTACCTTTCCAATCTCATCTATACGTAAAAAAAATTCCTCTGGATCCATCATATGGCTGCAACACAGGGGCTTGATTCATCTTGACTTATTTTGTTAGCTTATCTCTAAAATAATAATTTACCAATAGTGCCCTTCTTTCGTCTCAGGTCTTAATTTTGCTTTAATAATTACTTCACAAATGTAGGCATGTAATTAATGCAACTATTATGCCTATGTAAATACTCTTCTTTGAATATGCCTAATTAAATCGTTACAATATCTTGATATCCTGCTATCCTGTCGAAGTGCGTCAATTTATGTAGGGTTTCTGGGGATAATATTCATAGATTTATGGTCGAGTAACTTATTCTAATTATGCCAGGTAAAAGACTGCGCCAGTGAATTATACTATTCACAAAGTTTATGACATTTTAGGTTTATCCCACTTACATAAAAGATACCTCCGCTTAAACAGGCCCGGCCTAGAGGAAAGAATAGGCACTTAGACTGACTTAACAATTTAACATATAATGTTTATTCAATGTTCAACAAATGTATATAAAACAATATTGCATGGAAGGTAATGCAAATGATAATAATAATTTAAGATATGAATTTCAACTTGGTCAAACTCCAATTAAGATTCAAATAAAATAATACAGTTTGTATTTAAGAAATAACTTGTGGCAATTTGACTAATTATACGTTTCAATGAGTAATCACAATTCCAAATAATAACTTAGTAATTAAATTGTGTGGTATACAACTGAATGATTATCAATTAAGGATTCCTTTAGACTAAACTTATAAGACAATAATCAAAGGTTCTGGGTATAACAATAATGATAAATTAGTAATAGTAATATGTAAATTAGGTATGTATGTAATTCTCAATTGTTCGATTATATAATTTCTATCTCTGTCTTTCCCACTGTTTGCTAAAATAATCCGTTCCCAATACAATAATAAGAAACAATATGTAAGAATGAAATTATGTGAGGAAATAAAGAATTGGCCATTGAGACATTAAATTGGAAATGGGCTATATCGTGTCTTCTCAATCTGTCCGCTCTTGGATCTTTCTCGTCCTCTCTGCTACCACAGCTTGGCGGAAGGGGGGTCGTCCTCTTCCAACGGAGTGGCTCACAGGAAGATCATCTCTGGCTTCTTGTACTGGATCTGGGTACTCCACGGGGCTCGGTACACATTCTTGCAACATCCCTCGCAAATTATTGAAATTGATGACGCTGGTTCTCAGCTCGATAGAAACTCTTCAAAAACACCTCGATAACGCGAGCTAACTAAATTTCACTTGACGGCTACATTTTCATAAAACTACAACGCAAACTGGATTAATACTAAAATTTTAAACTTCCCATCTGGAATCCTAAGATTTCCAGATGGAGGCCGAATTAGTATAAAAATTTATGAGTAGTTCGCCACACACTCGGCTACGGGAATCGTTACATTGCTACTGACTAAAATCTTTCACTTAGCATAACTGAACTAACAATTTCGATTTCAACAACCAATCAAACTTCGGCATCCACGTGATCATTCCCTGTCTCCTTTCCTCTCTTCAAAATCCAAAGTTCAATCCTTACATTCATCTTTCTTGCTTTCTATCTGTTCATCCGGTTTCCGATTCACTTGTCCTACTCTGGCCATACAACTTCTATCCTTGAATATGATTCTAACGATCAAAACAAAGCTGTGTAAACTGACTCTTGCTTTCTCCTTCTGACAAACCTTAAAACTTGGCTCCTCATTAACAACTCCTTACTCCCACGCATAAAAAAATTTAAAACAATTAATAACTTTATTTAATCTTTCTCTACATAAAAACTCTTCTAAACTTTATATAAACTCTTAACTTCTGAATCTAAATAGACAATCCTGAACGCGAATAATAAAATAACTCATTTGCATAAATAATCTGAATATTCAAATTCTAGCTAATTAATTCTCAAAACCTTACAAATACCTCCCCCTGCAAGAAAAGCCTCACCCCGAGGCGGTACATTTACCTGAAATCCTCTGGGCGGTCTTGCTTCTCCGCAGCATCTTCCATGATGAAACGAGACAGATCGAGTCGAGGCCAGCAAGCCTACATCTCAAATGGCAACTAGGGAACTTGAGAGAAATGCATTTAGTATAATGTAATATATACTTGTTATCCAATATCATCTTACACAGAAGAAATGGTTTAGTTAATCAATTTGGTTAGTATGAATTAATTTTTTTAAGTACTAAATAACCAAAGCACAATAATAAAAGATATATGCAAAGGGTACCAAAAATATTATAGCTCAACTTTATACCTAGGAATACTTAAAGATATAATCATGGTCTGATAGGCTTTTTCAAAGATTTGTGCACAACATTGGAAGTTTCCTATCACACAGTTCAAAAGTTCTTAATACTCTATATAGTTCTTTCTCAATACACAGTTCACTAAAGTTCAAACACAACATAAAGTTCACTGGAATTCACTGAATACTATGTTAGAAAACACAAAGCAACATATCATTTAAGGAATACTTCAAAGTACTTGATAATTTGTGGCACAAACTTGCTTCTTGAACAGGGAAAGTCATAAAGTTCAAGTTTCTTCTCTTCCGCGTTGGATCTCCAGTTTCTGGATCAGGAACAATTTCAGGCGTCCTTCACTGGCATCGTCTACCTTGAGGGTGTGGTCCTCAAGCGTCAGTTGACGTGCAGTGTCGGTTGACACGGGAGATTCATCAGGTTTTCCTAAAAGCCAACTCATTCCAATTGTCTCGGCCAATTTAAAAATTTTTTATTAAAGAATAGAAAAAGAATAGAGAATAAATAGAGTAAATGTTGTATTTCCATATATATTTCTGTTCAATGTTTAAATGTGTTCGATACTAAATTTCTATTCAAAGCAATGAATAAATGGATTAATATGTGCATGTAATCTTTTACTAATTCTAATTTTCATATAAATGTATTCGCAGCACAATATCGGTATTGTGTCGAGGAAGGGGGGGTTCGGAGCTCTTAAACAACTCTTGGACAATAGCTCAAGTTCAACAATAACACATTAATAGCTAAGCACCCGCCATCCCGTCTTGTCATCTGTAGTGAACAAGGGGGTGACATTTACTTATTATTAAGCTAGAGAGTAGATAGGCTAACCCATAGTTTAACAAAAGAATCAGCTCTAAGATCAAAATATCAACTTAAAAAGATGTATCATTTATCTTAAGTGTGTATCGATTGCTCATATATTGTCTGGGATAAAATGTAATCATCGTATAACCTTGTTCAATTTATCATTTATGTAAATTTTCTATTTCTGATAAAATTTCTCTTCATTTATTTCTTTATTCGAGGAAGTTAGATTCTCCTTTCAGTGCTAATCTGGGAACAATAGTTAAAACAGGTTCCATTCACAAGGAAAAAGGGTCGACTGGGTTTGTTTTGCTTTCTCTGATTATCTAGGTCACCAGCTGGTCAAGCTTATCAAATAGAATGTCAGGTATAAATCTTGAAAGAAATAAAATTTTTCAAAACTGTTTCTTAAATAATAATAATCAATAAACTCTAGAGGAGTGAGGATTTCTCCATTAAATTCCTATTTAGAACATGAATCATTATCTTAGTCTCATAATCGGAAATTTCTCTTAAAATCGAAAGAAAATTTAACTTGAATTGTATATGGTCTCAATAGATGGTGTTATTTCCTGAGGCTCTTCCTGTTCGGCCTTCCATTACATTCTCCTGCTTGACCAGCCAAAAACAAAACAACGTGTCTATTTGGAATGAAGTGTTTGTTTCATGTAAATACCTTTTAATAATGAGAAATATATGCTTGTATAACCATAAGATCGATCTCGCGCCATGCGGCGAGTGGAGAACAAAGACTTTGATATGAATGTATCTGCGATGTGCACTTTGATTCACGCTATTGTAACAAGGACTGGAATAATGTAAACTGTTCATTCTGGGCTGGATTTCATCGCTTCTCTTCAGAAATTTCATACGGATAATGTTCGATCGTACAAGTTAATCGCCGGAATGCCACGAAGTCGTGCCGCGGGGGGGGTGATCAGTCCACGCCTCACGAACGACGGGCCAGGCTCTGTACGACAACGATTGACGCATCGCTATGGATCGTTTCTTCTATTCACGATATCAACACATCCTGATGTCCAGGCATCCAGGTAGGCCAAATATTTACCACGATTTAATTTCTGCTTAACTACTCTGAAAAATATTACTGTTCCAATGCTAAAACGGTCTCTTTGATCTTTCTTAGGAATGAAGATCGGAGTGGCTCAGATCTAAACGAAAAATACAACTCTGTTTCAATTGCATCTGTGCATGTTGGGAACTAATAATAAAGTTTATAATTTAACATTAAAATGAGTTACAACTCCTCAATTTGTCTTGCAAAAAAAAATCTAAACTTCTTAAATATGATGCAGGGGTCTTTAGCTCCTTTAAGTGTGACCTCTACAATCTATCCATGTGTATACAAGTAATAGGGTTCATTAAAGATACAAAATACTATCACATAATTAATAATCTATACCCTTTTTAAGTAGGTGACTTTACTGTTAAATGAAGTGTTAATGAGGATATGTCTGCTAAAATACTTCCAAAATGTTATAGCAATCGGTTCTTCTATTATTCTCATAAATCTAAATATAAAGTGTGACACTTGCTTTAGCATAATTTTTATGTGTAAACAGTAAGGTTTGAGAACGAGGGTGGGGGCGCGCATCCCACCCACGAACTTTAGAACTCACTGGGAAAAAAAAATTCTCTCAGCTGATTCTGGGTTAGCTTCTCTCGCTCTCTGTTAGTCTAACGAGGGTTGAAGAGGAGGGGCGACGTTTCGCGACCTCTCCATGATGTATCAGGCCCTCTCCATAGCTGCAGTCTATGAGGAACTATTAAACATTCCACACTTCTCAGGGCCTTCAGATTTGCTTAATCCTAACTTCACTATATCAATTGTATACTAAGGCCTTAAAATAATATCTCCAGGTGTATGAATCACATTTCTTCACTCGGAAAAACAATCCGTCTTGTTTCACAGTTTCTGGGTGATTGTTCGATTCTGTAATTCTTATTTTCGCTCCAACCATAAGAAAATTTCTCGGGAACTACCCCTTCGACACAATACTGTGACTTAATTCTAAATTGTTTGTTAAACTATAACAACGCGCACACGCTCGCATGAGCAACATTATTAAATGCCAAAACTAGTCTGAAAAAATATTAATCAACAGCTTCTTCGGGATGACCATGAAAAGGGCATCGATTGTAATTCAACTCCTCAAAAAAATTATATATAATACCATGTCCAGGTCGCTACCCCCCAAAAAGTTCCACCTGTATCCCACTAACCTTAGTAGTAGGTAACAAGCAACTTCAGA
>JAHWFO010089607.1:0-14831 GCA_023313115.1 Rhysida immarginata | reverse complement strand
TAAACAGTTTTGTACGATAGCAGATGTAGTCAGTTTTATAATCCTTTTATATAATTTTTTTGTTTATATTAAAACCTGTTGAAGTTAAAAAATAATTTTTAAGGATCTTTATATATAATCATATTCTTCAACGTTAAATATTCCTAATCTTTAATTTATTAACGAACTGATTGTCACGGTCCGTTTTTAAGCATCATAGAACTAGATATGTTTATCCAACAAAAAAGGCCGTGACATCAAATGAGGATGCTCGGGTGTCTCGAGAGAAAACGAAGCCAATCGACGCGACCCACCCGGGACGAGAAAGTGGAAACGCCCGCACGCAGAAGTGTCTCGGGCGATTCGACGATTCCGTTTCAGGAAAATTCAGGAGAATCTTGTGCTGCGAGCAACTACGATGGAACTAAAAAACTAAGCAGCAAAAACGTTAACGTTAACGAAATTTCATTGCCAGAGCGAGGAAGGAGATTTCTGAGCTGGAATATCTCAGTTCCCGTTTGCTGGCATCTTCAACTACGTTATGAGCAACTTGTTTATTTCAATGTGTCTCAGGAGGAGGAATTTCCACAGTGATTCATAAGAAAGAGGCTTTCCATGGCTATTGCGCCATCCTACGGAATTTTCCCCTTCGGACTCCGAGGATTTGTAAATGATGATCTCGGCTGCATCGAGGGACCAATTCAGCACGAGCTTCTTTTCTATTGACCGATATATCCTACGGACGTTAATTGGGTAAGCCAGCTATTCTTCTTTCGGAATGAACTGTTGTAACTCAGCCCCTCTAATAATATTATAAAACATATCGGCTCATGCGAACAGTTTTCTCTATTAAATGGTACGAGTATTAATCTCAAACCACCGATATTTGAGCTCATGTACTTCGAACGCCGCTGTGCTTTAAAGTGGCATTGCGTCTAAGTTTAGCAATTCTTCTCAAGAACTGAACTTATAAAAGTGAGCACTCTAATTTTACTACAATGCATATCAGCTCACGCAGACAGTTTCTCTATTAAATACTATTTGTATTAACTCTAACCCGCCGATATTTGAGCTCTTGTATTACGAACGCCGTTGTGCTTCAAAGTTGCATTGTGTCAAAATTTGGATGTAACTTCTTTGGCGGTGAGTATTCCTACTTAACTTTAAGTGTGATTTGGCTCTAAGAATTTACGACTGTGTTTGTGTCTCGCCTGCCATTAAACGTTATTTAGTGATTGTATTCTATGCCTCCTTTTATACCAAGTACGTTAGTTCCCTATTTCTTTGCAAGGCTAGAGTGGTTTCTACTATACTCGTCTAGTTACAGTACCGTAATTTAATTATTTACTTTCTGCCACGAACTTTGTGAAAAAGTTAAGTTTCTCGTAGCCGTGTGTGGGGCGATATCCCGACGGCTTTTATGTGGCTGACTACAAGGCTGAGTTGAGGTTACTTGTGTTTTCTTTTATACAAAAGTCTGGTCCCCCCCCCCCCTTTTATTTTTTGAACCGAAGCAGATATGTCATTTTGATGAATCCAATGAATAGGAAGTTGTGGGTGGCCTATCCCATGGGGCATTTTTCATCATCCCAAATATGCAAATTAGGACACATTCAAAATTTATCTCAAAAACGGTAAGGGATAGAGAAAAAACCCCAAATGCAAACTTGTTCAGCATAAAAAAACAAACTAAACAAAAAAAAATTATCTAAATCGGACCAACCAATCACCCACAATCACGTGGTGAACTGTTTGTAGCTTACAAACAGTCACACTGCACAAGGAAAACTGAATATTGATATTTCCACCATGTAAAGCATGCAAATCAAAAAATTAACATAAATTACCATACTCATATTCACTTTCATGCGGAAAAGCAAATAAAAGGCATGTTTTGGCATCAGTTAAGCATGTGTTTTATGCTGAACAAGTTTGCAATTGTTTTTTTTCTCTATCCATTACTGTTTTTGAGATAAATTTTGAATGTGTCCAAATTTGCATATTTGGGATGATGAAAAGTGCACCATGGGATAGGCCACCCACAACTTCCTATTCTTTGGATTCATCAAAATTGACATATCTGATTCGGTTCAAAAAATAAAAGGGGAGTTCAGACTTTTGTATTCACCCTGTATAGTGTGATGCGATTATTTCAATGAACCTCATTATCTACTATTGCGACCAAGATAATATATATCGTGTGGATATTTATATTTTCACATCAAGCTGTAGCCAAAATCTTGCTTATCTTATTTGAATAAATTGTGTTATTTATTGTTAATTTGAGTATCCTTACTTCTGTCTTTCACCTTAGCGTCCACTGACACGTGACACTGATATACATAGTGATTGCAATCATTCTGAGTTAACAAGCTAGCAATAATTTGATCAGTACGAATTCCTTTACATCTATTATATATATAATAAATACAATAATGTGCACAAACTTTAGAATTATATCTCTGAAAACGTATTTTGTTATACCACCACCTGTTATCTCTACATTTTGATAAATATTCTAATACACTTAAGTTTACCGGAGGCAATCCCAGAGGACCATAATATTCATTACATGATAAAACCACCCAATGAGATCCTTTTTTTGTATTGGAATCAATATTCACAACTATCCAATCATTAGATTGTTTTGATGGAATGCGATCGCTAACATAAACACCAGGCAATTGCGAACACAAAGGGGTTAAAATTTTATCAATTTCTAAGGTATTATTGTTGTTTTTTTTAATTTCATTACATTAATTTGTACTGTATATTACTAATTATTTTAATATTCCATGATGATGTTGCATTGATGATCAATTTCAAACAAATTGTCCGTTGTCAAATTGTCAAATTGTACGCAGCCCGGGACAAACACAAACATCCATGCCCACAGCGGGATTCAAACCCATGACCAGGCAGACTCGAGAACTAGAAAGCCTACACCCTAGCCCTCTCGGCCACCTGACCGGCAGGTTTTTCTTTGAATTTCAGTTCAATTCTTTTCAAAGATATATGAGAGCTTTCATCTGCTGCATGATTGGGTGTAAGATCAAAACAAAATAATGTGTTACCATCTTCTCTCCAGTTCTTATAAGATATACATTAGAAAAATTTTGAAATAAAATTCCTAATCCAGTAAGCATTTTCGCATATGCATATGCATAATTTTTATTTGTGAAATCTGTCGTGATGGGTTTGCCATCTACAACAGCACCATCAACACTGACAGACATAGAAGTTAAGCTAAAATTTTCAAATTTCAATGGCTCATTTGCATAATTGCCATTGAAACCATGGTATTTAACAAGTGTAACGTTTTGGGTAGCATACAGTACAGGGTGTGGTTTTTGGGTAGCTGTATGATTAGTCGCCTCGTGAAGAAACTTTTCCCAGAACTAACTTGTTTAATCTAAATTGTACGTTATCGCTCTTACTCTTTCAAATAAATAAACCTACTCTACTTCAACCGTTCGTAAAAAAAATACTGGGCTCTAATCATTAAAAAACAAATGGTGCAAATACAAATTCGTTTTTAACTATATTTCTCCTCTTTATGAAGTTCAAAGGCTTGTTACAGCTTATTCAAGAGTCGTTCTTACCAAATAGTTCTGTTTTCTGTCCCATAATTTTCCTTTTTAAGTCCTTAATATATTAAAGTTCAAGATATTACCTTTTCTCCAAGCTGATCAAATATGCCCCTTTTCGCTTCAATTGGGTCTTCATCGACCTTTTCGCCGCAGTATTTTTGAAATTGAAAAAAAATGGTAACAATTGGAAATTTTACAGAACAAATTAATATCAACCACTCATTATACATAAGTTCAGTTAACGTCGACGCCAATCAACATATTCGTACGGTGCACAACTCTCAGAATAAAAGGCACTACTATTAAGTGTTTAGTTTGCTCCCCCACCTTTTTTTTTTTTATCTAAAACTAACAGTCCAGTTTCAATTTTTTAGGGATCATCTCATTTCGAAGTTTATAATGTTCTTTGCAATCTCGTCGTCTTACAGGTAAATATGTTGATATAAATTTCTTATAACATCTTTTGAATCCTAATCGAATATGGGTTTTAATTAATTATTCTCTTTTTTTACTTTTTGTTACCGCGTTCGCTAGTTCTCTTTTGTTCAGTTAGGTAGTCAGATCATAAAGTGCTCTATCGTCGGTTTTCTACGTGCAGTTGATTATGTTGATAGGGGAGAATAGGTAAGTAAGACGGGGGTAATGGAAGTGTTTCTCAGGGTGACGTTAATGTGTAGGTATTTGGCGGGACCGCCGAACATAAACCTATGGTTACCTAGCCTGTTAAACGAACTCGCTGGTCGATCTTCTGATGGTCATTCAACCAAGGATGCCTCCGGGATTTTATGGTAAGTGTCATCTTTATCCGTTTGCTACCCTTGCATCATTGCATTTGGGATTCCTGCCCTCCAAGTTTCTTGCGCTGTAGAATTGGGCTGGGTCTCCTTATTCCTGTACAAAATGAATTGAACTATGGTAGGTTAGATTCAAATTCGATATTATGGCCCAAAATGTCCTCAACACCTAACCGGATCGCAAAGCTACGAACATGTTCAACGAACTCGACGTTGGAACTATTTCTTTTGTAATGCCGTTCCATCCTTTTGTCTCTCCATTCGGTTTCGACTTAATTAGCAGCATGGCTTGGAATTCTGGATCCTCCTAAAGACTTTATTTACAATTTATTTTAGCAGTTGTAATTAAACTATTAACTTTTATTCTCTTTAGGTTAAGCTCCTTTTTACTATCAAGTCCTAAACGGACACACGAGCCCTTTGTCTTCTTCATCCATTTTTTCTGAAGACCGGGCCAAATTGTCCGCCTTCTGCTGAGACGCCATAATGTCTTCTTTCTTTTCTTTAAGCCAAAAAAATCTAACTCTGGATACTTTCAACAACAATGCCTGTAAAGTCTTTTATCCACGAGCATATTGTTGTTGCGTGAAACTATTTCTTCACTTTATTTCTCTTAATCTAGTTTAACAATAAATGTAGATTTAATTACACTTACTCCGTTTTTAAAGTCTTAACTGTTTTCTTTTCATTTCAATCTCTTTTTCAAGTAGGCCACAGAACAACCAACTCAACCCACTCAACACCTGAACCGCGGGATCCCTCTTAATAGAGTAGAACACCACCTGAATCCATTAAAACAACACCTGAATCCTATAAAACAATTGCAATTTCTTATAGACGAATACCATTTTAGAGTTTTTTTGTAACGTCAAAAATTTCGTATGCGCATTTTAAAAATTCTGGGCGTTACACAAGATCAATGACAATTCGGTTTGGAATTTGTCCTTGAAATACGTTGTCGATGCTTGTTGAATTTGTACCAGAAATAGCTGTATGAAATTTTATATCAGTCTTGTGAAAAGGATATTTTGCATTTCCGGTTGCTAATGCACGTGCATTTGCCAAGAGAACAGTCGGTGAAATTTTCATTTTTCAGATCAAAAGTGATGCATCTTCAAAAATTATGACAGGTTTCAATCCAGCGGTGATTCCAGCAACAGCAACTGTCAAGAAAAATTCAGGTCGATTGGGTACCAATCTGAATTTCACATCGACATTATTCAGCAAAAGCTTAGATTGCATGCACACATCAGCATGTACACGGCTAATTAGTTCTACAGATGCACTGTTCAGAATAGCAGCTTTTCTCTGTTCTTCTTTCCTTCAAAACGATAAGGAGAGCCGTGAATTCTTTACATCTTCATTGTAATTCAATAATGTTTGCAAAACTTTTGTTGTGCAAACTTTTCCTTGCATTGTTGGTCATGAGATATATATTGTTGGTCCGTGCAGAGTGTTTATGCATTGCGTGTTTATACCATTGTTGATACCTATTGTTGCACAAATTTTTCCTTGCATTGTTGGTCATGAGATATTTCTCATTAATATGCCCTGCCATAACCATGAATATCGATTTTTTTATCAATAATTATTATTTTTTCGAAATCTGAGGTAGAGAGTAACCTTCCTCATGCTTTGAAGGTCAAGTATGCAAAATTTCATCAAGATCGGAATAAAACTGTAGATTTGCATAAGAAACAAATAAACCCACATGAGAAATCCACAAACCCACAAACAAACATCCTTCTTTATATATATAGATACAGTAAAAATTCTTAATGAAAATTCGAAAAAAATTTTTTAAAGGCTCACAATGGCTGGACCTCTCCAAGGATGCCACTGCTAGTCTAAATAATTTCTTACTCACGTAATCTTACTTCAGATGTACACTTGATGTTGCTGCAATTTCCTTTCTTCTTTCGATGTCTTGAAGCGAAAATTAGCCATTCATTACTTTGTGTAGTCTAGCGGTCGCCGATTCTTCTATTTACTTGCTTACCATTTGCTAAATACAGCACCGAGCTAAAGGTGTGCTTCCTCTATCGTCTTTCACTCTTTCTCAAGAGTCTGCTAACTCATTATCTCCAGTTACTGATCATTTTTAAAGATTTTCAAGAAATTAAGTACTAAGAATTCTCTTTTCTAAGAAAAGCCTCAATAACAGGAATTCTATGCATTGAATTCTATATTGCACAAACTTTGCCTTGCATTGTTGGTCATGAGATATCTCATTAATATGCTTTACCATAACAATGAATATCGAATTTGTATAGATAGTTATTATTTTTTCGAAATGTGATGTAGACAGTGACTGTCCTCATGCTTTGAAGGTCATGTATGCCAAATTTCATCAAGATCGGAATAAAAGTGTAGATTTGTATAAAAAAACAAACAAACTAACAAACAAACATCCTTCTTTATATACAGGGTGAACATAAAGTCGCAGCCCATTTTGCAGATAAACTTTATTCATGAGTTTTATATTACAATAATAATATACAGCATATTAGTACTTTTCAACGTGATGTCCAAGTTCAAAACACGTTTTCCAACGGGTCAGTGTAGCTCGAAACACCTTTTCCAATATCGCCACGGTGATCTGTTGGCATGCGTGGCTGATGCGTTGTCTCAGCACTATCAAATTTGCAACCTTCGTCTTGTAGACCTGTTCCTTGATGAACCGCAAGCGAAAAAATCCAATGGGGTAAGGTCGGGGAACCGAGACGGCCAAAGACGTGTGGATCCTCTTCCTATCCATCTGTCTGGATAGTCATTGAGGTAAGCTCGCACATATTTTGAACTTGATGGACATCACTTTGAAAAGTACTAATATGCTGTATATTATTATTGTAATATAAATCTCATGAATAAAGTTTATCTGCAAAATGGGCTGCGACTTTCACCCTGTATATAGATTCAATAAAAAGAGCATTGAGAATTTCGACATTGTACAACAGTTAATTCAAGAAGTAAGAAATGAAATCGAATATAAACATAAAATTAAATAAATTAAAAAAAAGTTGCCATCCGTCGACTAAATTTCGTAGAATAAAACAAAAAAAAATTAATTTTACTTATTTTTTTTTTTTTTTTTTTTTTTTTTTTTACTAAAATTGAACACAGAGTGGTAGGACCCTGAACAAAAGTTGATGTTTCGGATAGAGGCTATACTTTGTAAAAGTGGAATGACCTTAGATTAACAAATAATTAATCCTGCAAAGAAGATTTTTAATAGAATAAATCCAGTACTACAATACTTGTAACCTGCCATGTTTTAGAAATATCTAACATAATCATCTAACACCTATCTCGAATTTACATAGGATTTCAGAGAACTATGATAATATGAAATTTATATCAGATCATTTAAAAGTTCTGGTGTATTTTCGGTATACTGAAAAAACATTCAATTTATTACAATAACCGTTTGTAATATCCTATAACAAAATATTAACAATTAAAACGGTGAATTTTTAATATCAATAAAATCTTGTAAACATTCCTAGTAGGAGCTTTAGCAGTGTAGGAGAAATACATTTATACATTTATTAAAAAATTAATCCCCCCTCCCCCTCCCTCCGAGTAGGGTAAGGCAAGTAGCAGATCCTGAAGTCATCTATTTCCACCCCTTTATCTGCACTTTTTTACCTCTCCCCAAGTTTTTTAATCAAAAATTAATTTTCTTGAACGTAATATGTAGAAAATGTAAAAAAGCTCGTAATATCTTTCCTTTCTCATCATTTCCAAACGTATGATATATCACAAGACATATGTTGGCATAGTTCTAAAGACCACGTGACTACCACCCCCGAAAATCCGACCCCAATGAAACACCTAGACCTAAACTTCATTGTAATGTAGATCTTGCCTAGAGGAATCTGGATACTGAATTTCACACCTTTACGACCTAAATAGCACATAGATATGTTGTCCTCTCTGAATCCCACCCCCGTAATTCCGACCCCAGTGTACCAATCAAAACGAAACTTAATAGTGCAGATGGACATGCCCATAGGAAGCTACATTCCGAATTTCAACCTTCTACCTCAAATATGTAGAAATTATGAAGGGGTACACAGTTAAGACAATATAAAACCAATTTTTCGGCTACTTAATAATATAGATTATGAGCACTTGAGCAGTCGTGCCAAAGAATGTATAAGGATAAGAAGGAAAGGCTCGCGTAGACGTAAGTGGCGCCGCCCAAGTCTGGCGGGAAATGTGTGTTGCAGAGAAGCCCCCGTTTGATGATCGGGCAGCTTTTATCACGTGATATAAACACAGCCTTCACTTCTTATCCTTATACGTTTTTTGATTGTTTGTGCTGCTATAACAATGCATTTCAGCGCGGCCTCAGCTTATCACATATCTTGCGCGTGTGTTGCTAAGGGTTAAACAATTGCCAAGCAAATTAACTTATGGACACAAATGTTATTTTATCCTGGGGCGCGTTCCTCGACATTCGTCCTAAAACGAAACGATCTGACGTCGGAGATCGTCGTTCGTCTTCGTTACTCGCTGGGTCTGTTGGCGACGATGCAACGATAAAGTCAACAATGTAACGTATCCA
Organism: Rhysida immarginata; assembly: GCA_023313115.1. NCBI lineage: Eukaryota > Metazoa > Arthropoda > Chilopoda > Scolopendromorpha > Scolopendridae > Rhysida > Rhysida immarginata. Next base: position 5,898 of record JAHWFO010089607.1, on the reverse strand, counting down.
CGGTGAACGTATCTTTGTTGCATTGTTTCAAGCAAAGTGAAGCAAGATCGAATAATCATGTCGCGGTTAATAAGAGATCATTGTTAATCGTGGCATTGTACGCGCGCATATGCTTTTTCGCACGAGCTTCAGATAGTAACAATAAGACAAAAATTATTCTCTCGATAAAATATTACAAACAAGAAATTAAAATTCGTCACTTATTCGCGCGATAACCTTTGCTTCGAAAATTTAAACGAAATTAATAAATAAAATTAACAAGACAACAACCATGGATCTCACAACTATCAGACAAGAAGAAATGCTCTTAAAAGAAATAGAAATGTGTCCCCTGTTAGCGAATAACAAAAATCTTAGGCAAGGGGAAACCAGTGAGGACAGAAAAAGACAATGGAACGAAATAGCGAAGGTAATGTATATATATCGAGTTTAATTAATGTTTATTTAGCATGATTTAAAGCTTCAAAGTGAATTTAAATATTTCCTGATAAATTCAGTTAATAATATTAAAAGAGCATAACCTTTTCTTTCAATTTCACTGAAAGTTTTTTTGAATAAACCTTTATTTTCGTAGAAACTGAATGCCACTGGTCCAAAGCAGAAAAATGGAGTGGGATGGGGGAATTACTGGAGACATAGGAGGTGGGCTGTCAGAAAAAGGGCTAGGGAAGTAGAAAACGATAAAAATAGAACAGGTGAGGGCCACAAGAAACCAAAGCCCCTGACGGAATTTGAGAAACGGGTGATGGGTGTCATTGGATGGGACTCTGTCCTGGGAACTGGAGCCTTTAATCCAGACCCTGTTCCCGAGATGAATATGCCAGTAAGTGTATTTTAAAATATTTTCTGTGCATTATAGTGTTTTCGGTAGTATTAATATTTTGATTATACAAAATACATAATAAATACATATAAAATTTTTCAGACAACTGGTTTACTAGCTTCCGATAGCCCAACTTTTGGACCACCCAGCCCAACTTTTGGACCACCTAGCCCCATTGTCGGGCCCAATGGAGCAACAATATCTGCTCAGCTAATGGATGGAGCGGTATCTACTCCAACTGGTGCCCAACCAACGGATGCAGCAGAAACTACTGCCGCCCTACCAGCAAATGCTAGAAGAGGTTAGTTTGCAATTTACACGTGTATCATATATCAACGAGGTTAGAGAAAAATGTTATGTACTTTATATAGTTCGTTGTCGGCGCATCCCTCATTCAATGGCGCAGGAATTGTTAGCTGCTAGTCAGAGGCAGGCGATCTTGTTGGAGGAAATATTGGAGACACAGAGAAGGATGGCAGAGGTGAGTAGTTTTATAAAAGCTTTTAAATAAGTAGCTAATATAAGACGATACATTTGAATTCTCATAGTTTATTTTCTCTTTTCAGGCATTGGAATCGATTGCATCAAGCTGTCGTAGTTTTGTAGAGAAGAGCCCGGAAAATAATTTATAAAAATTTAAAATTTAATACCTAATTACATCAATTTATATTTTATAAAAGCGATGGTGTAATAAATTTGTTAAACAAAATTCTTACACACATCAGCATCGTCTCATTTTATTCGACAGATCACTTTCGAAATTTATCTCTTGAAAATAATTAAATGGCTAAACGTAAAATATTTTTATTGATTTATAAAAATTTTGGTGTTTAAACTATAAAATATTTATCATAAAATGTGAAAATAAATAAATGTCACATATTTTTATAAAATTTTAGGATACTTTTTTATTTGATAACCTTTCGAAAAGAAATGTGGCCCTGAAAAAGGCCTTTGATATAATGAAAAATAATGGAATCAATTTGAACATTCATGCTGCAAAGACCCTTCGTACGAGGCTTTGGCGCATTCTCCGTGCTTGTGCAAGCAAATCACTATTTGAAGGAGGCTCTTCTTCATCGTTCGGCAGAGGAAGAATTTCAAGTTCATTTTCAATTGTCTCCTCTTCAAAACTCTGAGGAACATTATATTCTAAACAGATATTGTGCAGTATGGCACAAGCCACAATGATATTGCCACATTTGTCAGGCTCAAAGTGAAGAGTGCGATAACGCTATAAACAGCGAAACCGCATCTTCAAGAGCCCTATGCAATGCTCAACGATATTCCTTGTTTTAGAATGTGCCTTGTTATACCTGTCCTCAGCACTTCCTAAAATAGTATTTTTAATTGGGGTCATTAACCATGGCTCCTGTGGGTAGCCGGAATCTCCTGTAAAAAAAAACACAAAAAAACTAAGGTTAAATATGTTGGTATTTAGAATGGATTGATTTTCGAACATCAAAGAAGCAATAAACTAATAATAATTAAGAGAGAACAAAGATAGCATTCAGATTGGTGATGCCGATAATGAACACAATCTAATAGAAAATAGAAAGTTACACTTACCGATTAAGTATTCTCCTGCATCAAAATACCCTCTTAACGCATATCCCTTCAGTTTGGAATGACTCCAAACAGAAGAGTCATGATTCGCTCCCGGATTTGTGGCATCAATAGCGCAGATTTTTAATTCCGGATTGCACACCTTGTGAACGAAAATATTTGAGAAAATATAAGTGTTAGGAAAAATAGAGGTTTATCAGATTAATTAAATGCAATCAAAACTTTCAAATTCTATCCAAAATAAATGATGCAAGGTATGAACAAAATCCCATTAACTTGGAATAATAATCAATATTATTAATTAAATCATGCAAACGGAACTGCCACACCCTAAGAAAGCAAGACTTATACTTATTATATCGGTGTAATATCTTAGCAGTCTTTTCAAAATTAATATAAAAATTTCTGAACTAATAGTAAATGTTGACTTACAATCATTGTATTCAAGGCATGGTAGCCTTTGTGGCTAAAATAATTTGCTTCGGAAAATCTGCTATTAGCTATAGGAGCTTGAATAGCAATCAAAGTGCCATCAATGAGGCCTACGAAATGGAATGAATACTTTGTTTTACTCATTAAAACACATAATTAACATCTAAGTCTGAATAAATCGTAATTTTCCGGACTCACCTAAACAGCCTGGCATTCCATGCTTGCTGTGAATTTCCATTTTAGTTTTCATCTTATCTTCAGCCGTAAATGGCATAGAAATAAGGTGAGCCAAATTCTTGCATATTGCAAGACTTACACGATGTACTGTTCGGCTCACTGTGCTTTTGGCACATTTGTTAATAAAGCAAGGGAAAATTGAAAAGCGAGAAATTTTTTTTTAATACAATCATCACAACATCAACATGAAGTCAAATACATTAAAAAAAAATATCGACATCAATCAACTCACCTAATGCTTTCGTCCCTCCCGCTCGCTCCTAAAAAGGACCCCACACTGAAAAATCGGAGAGCCATAAGCACCTGTTGCTGCACCGTTAATGCGGTGCGGGTATTTTTTCTGTTAGGCTCTAAATCATGTTGCAGTTGACGACAAACAAACTCTACAGCCTCCTTTGAAAGCCTATATGTTGTGATGAACTCACGGTCGGACATAGAATTCATCACATCATCTCTTTCCTGAGAAGTACGAATCTTCTCTTCCTCATTTATATCAAGCATATCGAGAAATGTATACACAATGGCAGCATCCATATTGTTTTCTCGACATTCGTCGTAAAACAAAACGATCTGACGTCAGAGATCGTCGTTCTTCTTCGTTAATCATCGGCTGTGTTGGCAACGATGCAACGATTAAGTCAAGGAACAATGTAATCTATCTTCGTTAGATTGTTTCAAACGAAGTTTCAATTGAGTAACGCAAGATCGAATAACCATGCCACGGTGATCATTGTTAATCCTGCCAAAGCACCATGTGCTTTTTCCACGTGCTACCAATAGTGACAATCAAGCTGTTTTAGTTTTATGGAGCTTAAACTACTGCTTTTTCAATTTTATCGCTAACATTTAATCCCAACTTTTAATTCTCATTTTTATCCCCAACGCAAATATCCACTTTTTGGCCTCATTTTTCTTCTACTTTTTAAGCTCGCATTTTATCACAATTTTTATCTCCTACTATTAATCCCACATTTTATTTCCCATTTTTATCCCTACATTTATCTACTACTTCTTAATTCAGAATTTTATTCCCCACCTTTAAAAAAATTCGCCTATTAAAGTGGAATAAAAAATGGGATAAAAAAGGGAATGAAGTAGAAGCTGAAAATGGAGCTTAAAAAGTCGAGGAATAATGACATCAAAAGGTGGGGATTTAAAAAAAATGGGGTAAGAAGTATCCCTCCAAACTTTTTATTCTTTTTATCCACGTTTTATCCCTTTTAATAGCTCATTTTCGCTCAATTGAATTTGAAAATTCCACAAGAAGTTTTTTTTATTATTTCGCAAAATACAATTTTTTACTGGGCAAGCTTTGTCTCTTTTTTTTTTAATTTCGCAAATATTTTTTTGCAATTTACATTTTTTTTTGTTTGAAAACATATTTTGTATTTGCCAAATATGTTTTATTTCACAAGTTGCATTTTTAATTTTGCAAACAGCATTCCTTATTTTGAAGAATCCGTTTAAGAATTCGAAAAAAGTGTAATTTACAACCTGAAGTTTAATGTCGGAATATACACTTTTTATTTTTTATAAATTACATTTGATTCTGCAAAATGTATTTTTAATTCGATAAAATGAATTTTATTTCTGCAAAGTACATTTTCAATTCTGTAAGTTGCATTTTTCAAAATAAAATGCATTGTGTAGATGAAATAAATTTGTTAAAAAAAATTCTCATATCAACACATATCAGCGCCTTATTTTATTTCACACATAACACTTTCTTAAAATAATTGAATCGCAAAATATAAAATAATTTTATTCGCTTTGTGACAATTTGCTTGGTTAAATATTTTATAATAATTTGTAACAAATATTTATTAAGTCAACAAAAAGTACCTAAAAACTTAAACGCTGGCAGAAGGAACAAAAAAAAACGCACAAATGAACTCTTAAAAATTGAAAGATATTTCAAAACTTCAATTTATGTACTAAATGAATATGTACAATTCAAAAAGTAATTTTTGTGCAGATTAATAAATCTTTATTATAAATTATTCCTATTATATTGCTGAACGTTGTCCTTCCATAAAAATTTTTTAGTTTAAACATTGTAAGGCTGCATAAATGAATAATTGCTGTTGACATTTTTATGTTTTAAATTAAATTTTTATTTTGACAATTTCTTTCGAAAAGAAATGTGGCCCTGTAAAGGGCATTGACTTAATAAAAAAATGATGAAATCAGTTAGAAGAATCATGCGTTCGTTTTCACGACGAACGGACGACTGCTCTTTTCGTTGGCAGATTCAAGAATGCTATCAACGATGCAGACGTAATTATGACATTTAACCATCGTTACGCTATTCAGTCAAGGAACGGACTTTTTAGTCTATCTGTTAAAATTTCTAATGAATGACGTCATTAATGACAATTCGTCCTTCGTCCTTCGTCGTTTTATATGGCGAGGAACGCGCTCGTTTGCAAATTCAACAATGCTATCAACAAAGCAGACATATTTATGACGTTTAACTATCGTTACGCGATGCAGTCGAGGAACGGACTTTTTAGTCTGTATACGAAAATTCTTAACGAATGACGTCACTTGTGACGATTCGTCCTTCGTTCTTCGTCGTTTTACATGTCGAGGAACGCGCCCCTGGTCAGTAGGAAACTGTGAAAAGGATAATGAACTTTTATCGCCAACTTGAATTCGAAGCAGTTACAAAGTCTTCTTTTGATTCAGATCCAATAACTCTAGATACTGGAAATCCAAATTTATTTGAAACAAATTCGGATGCATACGTTGCAGGTTTTTCAGCCAAAAAAAAATTCTTGAAAAAAATGAATGCATTGACTGCAATTGATTTTTTTTTTTTTTTTTATAAAAAAAATTAT
>JAHWFO010089604.1:1052445-1075778 GCA_023313115.1 Rhysida immarginata | reverse complement strand
CCCCCCCCCCCATCATCCGGAGATTGGTCGCCACGAAAAGACCTATTAGAAAATAAGATACATTATATTCCTGCGCGAAATAATGCTGTTGATGCTGTTTCACGGAATAATCGCAAAAGTTTGGATTTATATATATATATATATATATATATATATATATATAAATCATAGTAGCAAATTGGAAAACTGAGATTATGATCACAAAATGGATTACTGAACTTCCGTACATATTAAGATGAATTTAGGAAGAAAAAAAACATTTCAGAGGGCGGGATTCGAACCCGTACCTACAAAATAAGACGCCAGCAACATACCGCTGTGCTACAACAACAAGCTCTAATCTGATAACAAATTTTTGGTATTTATGAAGTTTTTTTTCCTCTGAAAACTCATCCAGGTGAATGCAGAGCAACTTCTTTTCGATATTCTTTTTATTTTTTGCCATATTCTTCGAAGTTCGCCAAGGGAGATGGAGAGAATGCAGACTCGATTCGATAGACACAATAATGGCGGCGAAGCGCCAGACCGACAGCAGCGAAGTCTACGCGATGACGTCATGGCGATGGTGCCTTCTGTGGCGAAACGGAATGGAAATTTTTCTTCAACACCAGAGACAAACTTTCCATCGACATTTTGGTGATCAAAAACGAAATGGAAAGGAAGTGACATTATAAAAATTTTCCGTTAGGGTTCCGTTCTGGCGTGATTCCGGTGATGTGGAAACTACGCCTTACTATTGATGCTGTTTCACGGAATAAGCACAAAAGCAAACAACGACGTCACAATTTCTAAGCAAACGTCACAATTTTTTAAGGAATGCAAAAATCCCATTGAGCTCCAGGTAAATTGAGTTTTAGAAAAAAATCTACAATGGAAAGGAAGAAAGAATAAATAAATTCCTTTCTTAGCGAGCACCTAGAAGCCAAGAGAAATATACTTGTCAAATTTCAAGTTTGAAGGCTTCATAGTTCTGGAGATTTCGTGACGAGTCAGTGAGTGGTATTTGGATTTTATAGATATAGATTATTAATGAAAGTGTACTATAAACGTCATGAACTAACAAAATTTAAATATAAAAAGAGCATGTGTTTTTTTTTTAGTGGTACTTGTCCTTTAAATCTGATTTCATGATTTGTTTGTTTCCCTCCCCCCCATTGTCAGTGGTATGAGCTAGGACGAATGGAAGTTTTAATCGCATGAAACAATGGATTTAATTATATTAAAAATATGCATATATTGTAGAAATAAATTTAATAATATTACCTGGCATTTTGAATGTTATCTGTTAAGCCTTCATATACCTTCACTGCTCTTTCTATAGGAGGGTTATCGTGTCTTGCATTCCTTTAAATGAGGGGCATCTTCTAAGGATGGATGGGATTAGCCTATCTCATTAGTCATTAAGGGGACATGGCAGTGACTTTTACTAGCGGTTAAAACCATAGAGAAAGATGCCCTGTGGGTAAAGCTCTAGATTAGGAAAGTACGCCCGACTTTGTCATCTGCTACAAAATTCGCCATTGTTGGCTCAGTCGGCCTTATCACTTGAATTACGCTTCCTCTAAAATACGGCTGAAATTCAATTTTTTAAAATTTTCTCATTATTATCGCCTGGAAATATAATTGACAATCAATACATTTTGTAATTATTGATTTTTTCTTTAAATTTTGTTTTCAATTAAAATTTTCTATATATAAATACATGTAATAAGGTTGAGGTTATTTATAATGTTAACTATAATGTTATTTATATGTCAAGTTTTTGATTTATTTACCTGAATATAATAATCCTTAATAACTTTTAAAATGCATTTGCATGTTTAAGTTTTTTTATACTTATTTTTATCAAAATATAATTTTATACATTCTTATCAAAACATAATTTTAATAGATTTTATCAAATTAATTTTTAGATTTATATCAAAAACTTCAATTTAATTGTTTATTTAATTGTATTAAATAATAAAAATTATAAAATTACAATTATAATTATTATAAATAATTATCAAATTATAATTTAATAAAATAGAAATTGTTAAATTGAAATTTTTGATATAAATATAATATTTAATTTGATAATTATAATTTGATAAAAAAATTATTAAATTAAATTTTGATAAAAATATATATATAAAACTCCAATTTGATTGACAATTTGAAAATTTTTAATTAGGAAAAATGACATTTTGATAAAAATGTTTACAAAAAAAAAATTTAAACATGCAATATATTTTAAAATTTATTCATTTATTTATTCATAGATATTTATTGTGTTGAGGTATAAATCAACCAAGAGCTTATTTTAGCTAAAACTTTCTATATTTTTTCTTTCAACCAAACAGCAAATTTAAACTCGATCCGGATATTATTATTGGGTTGACCTCTTTCCTGAGGCATGCTTCCCTGGTTTCAAACCACCTCTTTCGACGGGATTGAACTCGATCCGGATCGGGGTGTTGAAGCCTGTTTACATGCCACTTTTTGCAGGATTGACTTGAAACTTGTCTTTCGATCCGGATCGAAAGTGTGCATCAGCATGTAAACGCAGAGTATGGTTAAAACCCAACGCATCCCATGGCTTCAGCGCATGCGCATTTAGGGTAGTGTTGGGCGATATATCGATATTTTTCCGATAATCGATATTATTCCGGGTGATATTTAAATGATAATCGTATTTTTGAAATATCGATTTTTATCGATATTGACATACAGAATTACGATATTTTTTTTTTCATAGTTTGAAACATCTTTCAACCCGATTAATCCTATTCGTGTGTCATAGTATCTAGGACGATAATAAATAATTATTATCGTCCTAGATAGTATCATGTGTAAGTTCATCTGACTGAAGCAAAAGAAGATAATTTTTGGAAAGTTTTTGATGATTTGTGTCAAAATAGTGTTGCAGATCCTCAACAGATGGCTGGATTGAGTTTCACTCTTCGTCAATATTTAAATGTATCTTCTGTAAAAGACAGACGAACAGAACCCATGGAGATCTAGAAAAGATACAAAGAAGTATTTCCTGACTTATTTCAGATAGCAGAAAAATATTTATGTGTTGTGGGAACTTCAGTTCTGTGTGAGTGGCTTTTTTCAAAGACTGGTCAAATAATCACAGAAAAAAGGAATAGAGTTAAACCAGAAAACATGGCAATGACTGTATTTTTAGCAAATATTCCCGATAATTTGTGGCAAAAAAAATAACTACTATTCAATGTAATTTACCTCGTTTTCCTTATTTGTTTTAATTCATTAAAATTGAAATGTTTTGCATTCAATCTGACGCCTTTGTTATGTATTTTAATTGAAAACTAATTAGAATGGAAAATATCGATTTTCATATCGATATCGCTTTAATGAAAAGCGATTATCGAAATAGCGTTTAAATGGAAGATCGATTATCGAAATATCGTTTTTTTTCCAAAAATGCCCAACACTAATTTAGGGTGTTGCTAAAAGGGGAAATAGTAGCATACAGGTGCGATGATTCAGTGGTGATTTTAGCAGTGGGAAAGCAGAATCCTTCTCACGTATAAGTTTTTATCCTTCTTAAATTAATTTTTTATGCGGGTATCGTTTTTTTTTTTTGTTATAGATTTTCCACTCAATTTAAAAAAATCAATCACTTAAAAAATGTCATAAAATCAATAACGTTTTATTCAGAAATAAATTAAATTAAAATAAATAACAACAACTTACAAAATTAAAGAAATCATCACCATTTCAAAATTCCTTTTGAAATTAAAATAAATTATCTTTTATGTTAGAATGATATCAAAAATTTTTTGATAAGTATCGCTTTTTTTTTGTATAACCATACAAAACTTCTATACGCTATGGTATAACTAAATAATTGTCTATTGTTTAAATAAATTATATTTTATCAATTGACCAACTTCTTTTTATTTTATTTTTTAATTTTGTATATTTATTTATGCATTAACTCGGCATTTCAATGCCTTCAATCATTTTGTATGTTTCATCAATGAAAATAAAATAAAGAAATAAATAAAAATAAAAATTTGTAGAGGTTTTTATTACATTACAACAGTATATAGATTACTCCTATGGTCAATTTAAGAGTATTAACCTAACCTATCCTTAAATTAAAAATTTAAGAAATACAATTTTTTTTGTAGTAGAGTAACACCGCCCCCGCCCCATTAAAATTGACATTCCCATATTCCCGTCATTACGAATTACACGAATAATATTGACATCAGCTTTCATTGTCAAATTCTCTTGATATCTTGAAAATTAAATTTTGAAATGTAGTTTTATTAAATTTACTCATGAATTGACCTAAGGGTATTCTATATTTTGTTAAAATGTAATGAAAACCTTTACAATTTTTTATATTTATTTATTTCTTTAATTTTATTGATGAAACATACAAAATAGTTGGCATTTCCAAAAGCCGTTTTTGGCTTTTATTGAAATGCCGAATTAATGCATAAATAAATTTACAAAATTAAAAATAAAATAAAATAAAAGGAAGTTGTTCAATTAATAAAATATAACGTGTTTAAACAATCGAAAATTATTTAGTTATACAAAAAAAGCAGTATTTATCAAAAAGTTTGTGATATTCTAATATCAAAGATAATTTATCTTAATTTCAAAAGCAATTTGAAATGGTCATGATTTCTTTAATTTTTTAAGTTGTTATTTATTTTAATTTAATTTATTTGAAATAAATTATTTCTGAATCAAACGATATTGATTTTATTATTATTTTTTAAATACAGTAGAATATCTATAAAAAAATAACAAAAAAAAACCGAAAAAAAAAACGATACCGCATAAAAGGCAAATTAATTTACAGTTTTTAAATAATAGTTATTAATTAAAAATACAAAGTGAATAACTATTATTTATTGTATTCCAGGGTTCTTGTGTCTCGTCCTTCTCTAAATATATATCCGTTTACAGTTTTTACAAATTGGTTTCATACAATTTTAAATGAATTTCATACATTTTTTAAATAGACTTAATACGATTTTAAATAGCTTTAATACGCTTTTAAATGAATTTAATACTCTTTCAAATAGATTAATACATTTTTAAATGAATTTAATACGATTTTAAATAAATATAATGTGTGTAAATGAAGTTTAATTACTAAATATTCTAAAAATAACATTTTTACAGTTTTTACAAATTGGTTTCATACAATTTTACGTGAACTTCATATCACGCAAAATAAATTTAATACATTTTTTAATGAATTTAATAGATTTAAATAAATATAATGCGTGTTTTATTTCAGTGTAAATGGAGTTTAATTACTAATTCGAGTATATAATTATTAATTACTAAATTGAGTATATTAAAAAAATATTTTTATTGAAACCTTGATTTAGTAAATTTTACGGTAATTTTTTTTTTATTTTATTTTATTTTAATTCAATTGCAGAATACAAAACTGTAACATAAACAAATAACACAAACATAAAAAGAGTAAATAACTGTGCAATTAAACTGAAGTATACACAGTAATACTAGAAATATTTATTCTTCAGTATTTCTGTACTGAGAGGGTATTTCACCGGTAAATACATTTAAAATCGTATTAAATTCATTTAAAAGTGTAAATCTATTTTAAAACGTTTGAAATTCATGTAAAATTGTATAAAACGAATTTGTAAAAACTGTAGTATTCCTGTATTTTTTTAAAGTTTAATTACACAGTGGTTAACTGTTACTCCCTTTACGTTCGTGTTATTTGTTTATGCTACAATTTTGTTTTCTGTAATTGAATAAAAAAATTTAATGTAACAAGGTTTCAATAAAAATGTTTTTTTTTAATTAGTTTAGTAATGAAATTCCATTTACAATGAACTAAAACACATAATATTTATTTAAAATCGTATTAAATTCATTTAAAAATGTATTAAGTCTATTTGAAAGAGTATTAAATCCATTTGAAAGCGTATTAAATTCATTTAAAATCGTATTAAATCTGTTTAAAAATGTATGAAATTCATTTAAAATTGTATGAAACCTATTTGTAAAAACTGTAAGAAAGAGAAAATATTGTAAACTTTTAAGTGAGAAGGGATTGCTTTCCCGCTGCTAAAATCACCACAGAATCACCACCTTTTAGCAACACCGTAAATGCGCATGCGCTCAGGGATGGGATGCGTTGGATTTTAAACGCTAGTGTGACTTTTTTCCCCAAACCATTTTTCCAAAGCCGGCTAGATAAACCTGCTGTAGCCGGCTTTGCCATTTTTCCCAATGACGTCACGACAAAATTGGCGGTCGCTAAAACCTAGCATAGCTTTCTGCGTGCACGTAGCTATAAATTCCAATGATGTGAATAAAGAATAAAAACCAATGTTGTTTTATTCACATCATTGGTAAATTCAATCAACCACGCTACAAATGGATAATATAAAAATTTCCCGTACTCAAAAAATTTTTTATCTTTGAAATCGATTTAAAATACAGATAAGATAAATTTTGAAAAATAAATTGAGATGGCGGAATGGTACCGGTTCACCATGGTACCTACCACTTGGATTCAAAAAATAATTTTTTTTTCTGTTGGGGGGAGGGGAGGTTGGGGAACCTTAAAATCTTAATTACTCTAAACTGGATCATCGCAGCCAAACAATTTCTTTACAAAAAATATTCGTCTCAATGAGAAGAGTCCATTCATGTCGTTTTTATTATTTTGGGATCGCTGAAATGAATGCTTCGGCCATATTTTATTTAATTATGTACTTTTATTTTTAAGTCCATTAATCAACATTTGTAACGTCCCTAGGTTCTCTCTCTAACAACCTTGGTATCGTCCCCTATTATTGTCAATAAACATAAGGGCACTTTACCCGTAATGCGCTTGCGATTTGTTTTCCCCTTATTAAAAGCAATTATCAACATAGATGTACAGTATACAGTGTTGCCAGATTGGGCTATAAACCGCAAATTAGGCTTCTTTTAAAACCAATTGGCTTGTAAAATTTTGACTTCGCGGTTTGGAATTTTTTTGGCGGGTCGTGGCTTTTTTTGGGCTCTTTCGGGTTTTTTTTTTTATCTTGGTTTTTTGAGTCTTATTGCTGAAAAATAAGTTTAGTGACGATTTAAATTAAACCAGGAATAGATCAGGCGTGATTACGTCATATGATTGCTCTTCTACTGGATACAGTAGCCAATCCGGTTTCGAGATTTGGCGTTTGCTTTCCACTGATGCTTTAATTATATATAAGCAGATAAATAAGAGGGTGCTTATCATAAGTACCCCAGCCAGCAGCACACACAATGCGTAAATATTTTGAAGACTTCAAAATTGTAAGTAGCTTTCACAGTTTTTAGTTTTATCTTCTCTCTCAATTAACTCTGTTTTTCATTTCGATAGCTTAAAATCTTGCACGTAATTATTTTTTTTATTGAAATTTTATTGAATTCACCGGACTGAAACCAGATTAGCGTAAACTATAAACATGGGGAAATGGGCGAAATATAAAGGAGAACATGTAAGGAAAATACTGAATAACCTAGGATTATTTAAAGAAACGCAGTTATATGTGTAAAAAAAAAAAAAAACCCCAAAAGAAAACAAAAAACACTTTTTTAACTTTTAAAAAAGGTTGGCATTTTATTTGTTCTATGTTGTTTAAAAATATAATTAAACGGTACAATTCACAATATTGGTATAAATATTAAGCTTATACATAAAAAAAGGATGTACATGTAATACATTTTTAAAAAATATCAAAGATCATAAGTTCGCATTCAATTTTTCAACTAATATTAGCAGTAGCGTAAAGTTCTTACTTTCTTCAACACATTGAAAATACCTGAAAAGAAAATCATTTTTTAATTAGCTGAGATTTAATAAGTTATGATTAATCTAAATGAATATATTTTTGTTTGTTCTTAGTTTAATAGCCAATTTTCATTTCCCCGTTGGGGAGCAATTTCTCTTTCTCATTTTCTCTTCTATAGAGATCGTGAATATTTGTTGATACAATACAATAATACACAATATCTAAATTTAATTTCCAATAAACAAGACAGTTATTCGGGGAAATGAAAAGAGTCTATTCGGCGGAGTGTTCATTTATCCTGAGTTCTTATATGCGGTTTGGACTATAGACTAAGAGATGCTGGCGATAGCAAAAACTATTGTCTCTGTATGTTTAACTATAAAAATTTTACCCGCAAATTTCTGTATTACTCATACTCTATTTTAGGTAAAAGTCCAGAGTAGCGTTCCCTAATTTTCTCGGATGACATCGATCAGCCCCGTCACGTTTATGCTCTGAATTTATTATTGTTACATATCTAATTAATAAGTAAATGAATAAATATTTAACCCTGGATTACAAACCCTTCCCGAACAGCGCTATCTACAAATCCTCGTCAATTTAACTATCCTTACATAATACGTATTTTTATAAATAAAATTTTTATAAAAATGTTAATTTTTATCACTGTTTGGTTCCTAATAATATAAAAATAATTTTAAAATATTTTTTGATTTTACTCTGTATTTTGCATTCGTATAAGAATTTAACACTTAATTGCTATTTGCATAGCTCAAACAATAAAATTATTATATTATAAAATTAATAATTATTAATGAAATAACAAAAAAAAGAATAATATAAAAAATAATACAAGTAAAATGTATCATCAAAAAGTATTTTCTCCCTAATTACACCCTAATTAATATATTTGAAGAGTTCGAAAAAAATTTCATTGTTACAAACCTTCGTCGATTTGACGAGTCATGGTTGCAAAAAATTGGAATTATTAGGAAAATATTAGCCTTATGGAAAAAATGGTGTCCCCCACTTTCGCCCCTTAAAATTTTGCCCGTTCCACTTTCGCCCCGGCGCCATTATATGGTAATTTTATCGCCAATATATTTTATCGAGGCCCTGAGGAGAGGCTAAGGCTATACGCAAGTAACTTGAATACAACATAGCCAGGGTTTCAAACTGTGATGGTACTTCAAGCAATGTTTTTCACGAAATGTTTTAAGTGGTTTTTAGTGGTAGGCGATTCCCTGAAAAATTGAATCGTTTAATAATCAATTAATTTTTATGCAATTTATTTTTGATACTAACGATTAATCGATTCCTGCAATCGATGATTGTGAAAAATTGAATCTATTTTAAAAAAATATTAAAATTAATATTGTAATTTATTTCCATGGTTAAAAGAGTAGCAAAATAAACACATAGAAGAAGCCATACATGAATTTTTATTTAATAACAAACAAATCAGAAATATTATAACAATGTATTGTGAAGCAGATAAAAAAAGTTAGATTGATTGATTATTTGGTATTAAACTTCAGTTTACTGTCCTTGTGGGGTGGTACTTGTTCAAACATTTTTGAAAACCGTGGACCTATAATAATCAGGCTAACGACTACTATGCAAACATGGAATTTTAAATGAATGAAACATAAATGATTTTCTAAATCCTATTATTTCTTTTAAAACAGTTTAGATTTTAGGAAAGCTTTAATTTAAATCGTTCTTAAAATGTTAGGTATATTTAACGTTGAAGAGTATGATATATATAAAGATTCTTAAAAATTATATTTTAACTTCAACAGGTTTTAATATAAACAAAAAATTATAAGAAAGGATTATAAAACTGACTACATCTGCTATCGTACAAAACTGTTTAAATATAGGAATTTAATACTCAATATAGTTGAGCCGTTATCAATAATTATAAAAACCTTCCATCCCCCGAAATATAAAAATCCTATATCCAATATTTACATTTAAAATGAAAACCATCCCATTATCTAAAAACCCTTGAGCAGCACTTTAAAATATATACAAAATATATGTTTAAATTATATACAGAAATATACAAAAATATACATTTAAAATCAAACCATAGATTAATATAAGCTGCACTGCCTAAAATCCTGATAATTTTAGCACTTGACTAAAAATTCGGAACTTGACTTGTGAAAATTTCCTTTACAGGACTTGAAGAAATGTTACACCTTGTAAGTGGCGAAAAATCCGTTTTATACGATAGAAAAATGTCCTAAGTCCAAGATATATTCCAACAAATGTTATCTTTGAAGTCAGTTGAAGAATCATAAATAATAAAAATAAAATTTCATCATTTTCACCATGATTATCGTTTTCGAGGTCATCAATACCGCATCATCAGATCGAATACACAAATCCCACTCTCCCTCCCAAACAATGAAGTAGTCAGTATTATAATCCTTTCTTATAATTTTTTGTTTATATTAAAACCTGTTGAAGTTAAAAAATAATTTTTAAGAATCTTTAAATCGTTCTTAATTAAAAGGAGAATTTCGCGGGTTAGGCTAGGTAAGTATTCTAAATAACTGAATTCTTAGTTTTCTATTTGACTTGTTAACCTCTCTGCAGGGTCTTTTTTTATGAAAGTGGGTCTTAAAAGTATTTTTGCAGGGGGCGAGTGTGGAAGGGGCGATAGTGGACGGGGCGAAAGTGGAAGGGGCCAAAGTGGGGTAAACCGGAAAAAATACCTGTATCCCTTACTAGAAGACCGTGTGAGATTAGATATTCGCATTAGGGTTTATATGCGCGCAAGTTGGGACAAAATTTAGAAAACAGCGTAGTCGATGCGACAAGGTTAATAATCCAGGATTACTCAACATTATGTGTTAATTAAAACTTTACGACTAACGCAAACATGACCTAAGTGTTCTACGAAAACATTATATCAAACATACCTTTCTTTATGTTTTGGAAATCCGTACATTGTTTTGTTGGATGAATTATCTTCACATTTTAAAATTTGATTTTCTTTTCCATTCCATGAAAAGAATGATTGTTACTTCTCTCGATATCGTTAACGCTTGAATCCACCATGTTTTTCCTTGGAACAAACCGCTTTGAATCATGGGGACAGACTGTTCTTGGAGAATAGCCCAACCAATGATGTGAATAAAAACTGGATTGCGCGCGAGCGAGTGTCGAGCGTACAAGCACAGCCTACGAGATAGTAGATTTACTATCTCGTAGGCCGTGGTACAAGGGTTTTCCCTGACTTTGTAGGCGAGCGATATGAAATGTGGGAGTGAGCAGTAAGCAATGAGTACTCAGGATATACTGTTTTCCACATTATTGTTTTTCTAAATGTGTTTCCATTTGTGCCACTCAGGTTTTTAGCAATTCTGTTGCTGATGCATTACAGACATGTTTGCACCTCAATTTGCCAGAATTTGCTGGTTGTGAGGGCACTATTAAATTTATTCGTGATATCCACAGGTCAGTGTATCGGACTGTAACAATTTCACTAGATGATAAACTTTGTTTACGTTCTCACTAGACGTTTTATATAATAAATGTGTTGCTTGTTTTAGATAGTTTGATATCCTTAATAGTAAAAACCCATTTGCTAAAAATTTTAAGGCTCCATTAAGATCTTCCAATTGCAAGGTCTGGTGGCCGTTTCTTACAAGAATGGAGGAGCAACTGCTAGTCATCAAATCGCAGAGACACACCTGTTTAACTGGTTTTATATGTCTAATTAGATCAGTCAAAATGACATATGAAGAGCTAATATCTTGCCCATCACCCTTAATGAAGTAAGTAATTTTTTTTTTTTTTTTTAGTTTTAAATATCAATCATTTCGCATTTTTACGTACTGACGCTCACATGAATAAATTTTCTTTAGTTATCTCCTTACATACAAACTGTCGCAAGACCACATTAAGCTATTCTTCGGTATGATTCGTGCAAGAGGAGGCTGGAACAACAACCCTTCAAGCGTGCAGTTCACAGCCGCATACAAATGCTTGTTAGTTCAAATGGAGCTACAGGCAAGTGAAAAAGGCAATGCTAAACCTCAAGATGAAACGACAATCTTGAGAATACCTTCGACAGCAGCCAAATCAAGAATAAAACGCATTAACTTGGAGTCACTTGAACTTCAGAAAGAAATTGTGGACTTAGATGTGGTGGACAGTGCCCTAAAAGATCATCATTACTGTGTCAGTTTAGCAGAAATACCCGTAAATCTGCCGAATTAAATGAGTCGTTACCCTGAAAAGCTAATGGTCTGGACCCCACTCGTATGCAAATTTGCTCACACGACTCATTCATTCTCATTAATTTTCCAAATGTAGGCCCTATTGTTTTCTAATAAGTATGGTTTTTGTCCACATCGGCTAGCCATACCTTTCACTTTACCCACTCGATAAAGGGGCAGGGGACGAGATTTTTTCACCGGATTTTTTGCTAAACCCACATTTTACATGATGCTCTACAACTTTCTAAATAACACATGGGGTATAACCCCTACCCCTACAAAATTAAAATTTTCAAAATTTACCCCTTCACGCCCAGGGACGCGAAATGTTTTTATTCTGAATTAGGGGACATTAAAACCAAATAATCAATATTCATTCCCCCCCCCCCCCCCACCTGTTCCCCTTGAGCCGTTATTTGGACCTAAAGACGGGACACCAATTATGAAACACCCTGTATATTTCATCAGGGGAAAATGCACAAATTTTTTGTATATGCTACTCTGTTCTCTAATTAAATAGTAGGAGTAATTTTTATATATATATTTGTTTATTTATTTTAGGTTTATAATGGTTAGATTTATATGAGTCATTAACTTTTATTTGTTTTTGGATATTTTAAATAAGCCGATTTATTAGCATTTAAATTATTTTAGCTAAAATTACTTGCTTAATATAAAAAATCGAACACAGGATGGTAAGAAAAAAAAAAAAAAAGCTGACGTTTCGTTTAGAGGCTATGCTTTTTCAAAGCACAGAACGAAAGTCTAAATTTCTCTTAGGATGCTATAATTATTATAGGAATATTGAATATTGAATATACATGATAAAGTTTTGAATATACAGTTATCCTCCCCTTATCAGTTACTATAGAGAGAACTAGGCTCTCTTAGCTCTTCTTAAACTTTAAGCAGAAAAGAATAATATGAAACAATAAATCTCTCCCCTCCCGTCATACATTTGTTACTCTTAAATGAGAGTAATAGATTTTGTTCTCAGGTAATCATCACTCAATAAAGCTTAACTGGAATGTTTCCAGCTATTTAATTTTAAAACATCACACTTTAAATAAGCAAAACATTGGCTAATTTGTATGCTTTAAATCATATTAGAATTTTTTTAAAATTTTGGAACGAAGTATTTAAGTATTTTTATTTTTTAATGAGAATTTTGCTTTGATACGATTATTTTGAATTACTGAAGTTTATAAACAAAGCTACCACTATAGGTGTTTGCTCTCTGAAAGGTTGGCTTTTCTGCTCTTTTGCCACTAATATGGCGACTGCAGCTCGGCTGCTTTGGCTTCACTTGAGTTGAACGGTGGAAGTAGAGCTATAGTGGCTATAAAATAGTTGGCTTCATTTTAGCCACTATAGTAGGGCACGGTCGCTCTGCTTATTTTCTTTACTCTGTGGTTACTATAGAAACATCGGGAGGGGAGATTGCAGTGAGAAGAGAACCCCCACTTTCGCCCGGGGGGGGGGAGGTTGTAACTGCTCAAATCTACTAAATAAGCAAATGTTAACACCTATATATATATATTTTTTTATAGGTGTTAACATTTAAGGCTTTTTGAAATTTGAAAATTTAAACTATCCAATAAGGAAATGTTATTGTCGTTTCCGTTGCTATGATTGGTAGCCTTAGAAATAGAACTTTTTTTATGATTGGTTGTCATTTAACAGGAAAAAAAATGGAAAAAGTCGGCTAGCCAGTGCGTTGTTATCGTTCATGGCTGATCAATTCCAGTCTTTTCACCGAGGCTATAGTGGCTAGAAGAATAGTGTGGCAACGGCTACTACTCGCGATGCTACGTGGTTGATTCCCGATTTGATGATAGTAGCGGTGGCCCTGCAATCGACATAGATGCGAGTTACCCGGGAGATGAGATGGAAATCTTAGGATGATTGAGGTTTTTTTCCAAATATATTACTGGCGAGTTAATTTTATTTATAAAAATTTAGTAATTGTCTTCCACAGTACTTGAAGATACAATAAATGAAAAAAATCTGCTGTTTTAAATAAGTTGAAATATAAGATCACAGATGGATGAAGGTATCCATCGCTAATAAGATACAGAAAGCATGGAATATGAGCTCTTCCGAGCCAGAGGAATTAAATTTTGAGTAATTAAGCATTAAACATAGATCTGCTAAATTAAGTCTAATAAAATATAAACATAAGAACTAATCATGTAATGCTGTACAGCTGGCCACCTAACAAATGATAGAAAATGAATTTTCACAGATGTTTCAAGAGAAAAAGAATTCAACAAATGAGGCGTTCGCCCCTCTAACTCGGAAGGCCTCATATGTGACATGCACAATATTGAAAAATACATAGAGACACAAAGTAAATGTCTTTTTTCATATAAAATTCATTTATCACATGATTAAAAACCAAATTACTTTTTTATGCGATGATATAATATTTAAGTATCAGATATTTTAGGTTAATAGGTTTGAAAAAAAAGTAAGAAATATAATAATTTTGTATTTAAAGCTGCTTTGATTGCATTTTATTATCTTAAAAAAGGAATTTATAAAAATTATTCTGATTTTCTTAGATTTTACATAAAGAAAAAAATAAATGAGAAATATAGATAGTAAAGTGGTTCTTGAAATTTTAAAATGCAACAGTAAGAGGAGAGGGGTGCTATTTTATTGCAAAACTAAAATCGGATGAAGAAATCGAAAACTTATCTAAAGAAAATAACTCAGTGTGAAACGGTCGTACCAATTATAACTGAAAAAGAATAAAATCATTTGAAATTAAAAAATACTGCAAAATCATCTCTAAATTTAAACAAAAAGGGGTGATCGAAATATTATTAAAATGGTATATTATTTAATGTTCTGGAATGAATATGAAATAATAAATCAAATTTATACATTTTACGAAGATATTAATGGAGCCTTATTGATGTAAAGCTTTGGGTGTTTAGCTACTATGTTGATGTAGCTGCCATCTGGCGGCATCATCATTCGAGGAATCAGATTTGAACGCTCGCTGCCACACTATTCTTCTAGCCACTATACTGAGGCTTCCGAGTATAATCTCGGAAGCCTCGCTTTTCACAATGGCGGAGAAACTCAATATTTTAGAGTTTAACGAAATAATTTCACCTCCATGCCCTGAATAAATAGTGTAGAAAGAATTCTATTTGTTCAAGAACATTGATTATGAACCGAAACAAGAAAGAATCATAATTAATTTTGATAATTGGGTCGGCAGTAAAGGACCTATGAATAAAAGCGACATCTGTCGGCAAAAATTGTATTCCTTTTCTTTATCGGAATTTTGCATTTGACGAAAACGCTTTCGCCTTGAACATTTGTAGAATGATCATGATGACAGAACGGATTTTTACGCTTTTAAAGAGGAAATAATATAATTTATTATTCTGTTCTTTTTTAGATTTTAATTATAAATTCCAGTATTTTTAAGCACTATTTGATCAATTAGCTCCAGTAGCCGGATTATTTCAAATTTTTAAATTTATAAGTACGCCTATAGGCGAGTTTTAGATTATGTAAATGAATTTGTTTGTTCTCATTAATGTTCCAGCGCAGTAATTTGTTGTTGTTGTTATTATTATTATTTAGTTCTTTTTAGTTTTTTAAAAGAAGAATCGCCGATTCCCTAAAAAGTCAATTTACCACGCCTGGTGAGACAGACTTGGACAGCCTTCAAATCACTCAGCTAGTTAACAATGGGTGCATCGCTTATCAGTGCATTCATCGTGTTCCCACCCCTGTGGAAGTCATTAGTGCCCAAGAAATCTCCGACGTCATCAAGCGACTTAAGACAAAGAAAGGGCATTGATTGCATCACTAACAGTGCTCTCAAGAACTTGCCTTCTAATATTATCTCGATCATCACCAAAGCCATGAATGACTGCTGGAAACTTGGTTACTTCCCCGACCAGTGGAAAGAATCCGTCATAGTTACCATACCAAAGCCTGGTCTAAACCCTGCTCTTGCTGTCATCTACAGGCCCATAAGCTTACTACCTATGTTATCCAAAGTCTTTGAACGCTGCATTCTGAAGAGGTTTAACGAATTCTGTGTAGCAAACAATCTCGTTCGTGATGAGCAATTTGGCTTTCGCCCAGGTCACTCCTTCCAACTTCAGATCTGGAGGCTTGTTGCAGACCTAAACACTCCTCTTAACTGTGCTAAGTATGGTGGTCTTGTCTTCTTGGATGTTCGTAAAGCTTTTGACCAGGTTTGGCACAACGGCCTCATATTCAAGATGATTACATGTGGTTTTTCGGACAAACTTATTAGCTTGATTAATTCCTTCCTCTCAAACAGGATATTTCGTGTCAAGGTTGGCTGCTCCATGTCAAACCCTTGTGACGTCAATGCTGGTGTTCCCCAGGGCTCTGTCCTAGGGCCTGCATTGTTCAACTTTTTCATCAGTGACTTCCCAACTTTTACCAAGTGCAAACTATATCTGTTTGCTGATGACGCGGCCATCATGACTACTGACCGCAATCCCGCTCACGTCATATCACGCTTACAAAAGGCCTTACAATTGTGCGAAGAGTGGTTTGCAAAGTGGAGACTCGACCTGAACGTTGACAAATGCAAGGCAATGTTCATTACGAAGAAACTTCGGAAACCACCGAGTCCTCTCTTCCTTTCTGGTAAAGAGCTCGAATGGGTTAAGAATTACAAATACCTCGGAGTGATGTTAGATGCCAGGCTAAATTGGAGTGACCACGTTTCCTATGCGATAAGTAAAGCTAAAAAGGCCAAGTTTAGTCTGGTTGCTCTTCTGGGGCGAAACAGCGCCCTTGGAACGTATAGCAAACTCTTGCTTTATAAGATGGTTATACGAACCATTCTTCTTTATGGTATGCCTGCCTGGGCTACAATATGTAAGACCAGATGGAAGGATCTCCAAACCTTCCAAAACGTTACCCTGAGGACTATCGCCCAACTTGACAGGAGAGTCGCAACAAATATTTCTATTGCTGAGAATTTCCATATACCTCCAATTGGTAGCTATGTCCAGGAGTCGTTGAAGAAGTTGCTGCCGAAGATTAAGGACCATCCTAATCCTCTGGTTGCAGATATTCTGGAGCATCCACTCACATTTAGAAGTTTCCTTAGGCATCGCAGGCCTCGTCACGTCCTGGACATCGATTTCGACGACATTCAAAAGGCCATCTTTCCCGATTACTGGATCTCGTAGCTCCATGTCCCTCGTCAATCAACAATCAACTTCATCGTCCTTATAGGAAAGGACTCCATCTTATCCCCTGGATGACTTAACTAGGTTTCATCTGGCTTCTTGCCTAGTTCAGTGTACTTCCCTTGGTTACTTCCTGAGTATGAGTATGGCAATGAAAGCTTTGCTTTCGGACCGCTCGTTTCGTTTTCCCTGCGCTGTTCGATTGTCGAACAATTTCAGTTCGTTGGAAACTTCATTGGAAGACTTCATAATTGTAAGTAGACTTTTTCATAATCACAGTTTTTAGGTTACCGTCTCTCTTCTTTCAGTCATTTTTCTATCAAGATAGATTTTTTTGCTGCTTATGGTCAGGGAAAATAACGTGATCAACCTGGAAAAATCAGGGAATTTTGCAAATTTTATATTTAGTGAAATCTAGTAACTTTTGCTCACCATTCTAGTTAGGGCGCTAGTGTATCCAGACAACATCCAACAGACAACAGCTCTTCAGGTAAGAACTCATATTCAATTATATTTCAAGTTTAATTAACGGGTTTCGTATACTATAGAGTGGGCCCTGTCTCGCCGACCTTCGATGAGGTTTAGGCGGCGTGGTAATGTTTTAATTATGATTTATTTAGGTATGGGTTATTGGGTTGAATCCAGAAAGACTAGGATCAATTGGCAGTTACAACCATCTATCCTCAGTGCTCACAATTCTGGTTGATAACAACCAAATACCTGGGTGGAAGGCAGACTCTGTTGAACGTGAATACAAGGAATTATGTTCTAGTAGTGAATTTCAGAATGCAGTGAAACAATATTCTCAAGAACAAAGAATCGATCATTTTTGGGTGAGCGTTCTCACTGATAAACCTAACTTAAAAGAGCTGAAGGAGTTTGTTCAAATGCTGTTAATTATATCTCATGGAAATGCCAGTGTGGAGAGAGGTTTTTCAGTCAACAAAGGATGTTTGTTGGAGAATCAAAAGGAGAGTTCTTTAATAGCACAAAGAATCATCTACGATCATACCAAATCTGTTGGAGGAATTGGAAAAGTAATTGTAGACAAACCCATGATACATGCAGTTAGGAATGCTCACGCAATATACAAGGAAGCACTCGAAGAAGAAAAACGGGCGAATGCTGAAAAGCAAAAACAAGTGAAAAGGGAGAGAGAACGAAGCAAAGGTAAAACAGTTACAGGCAAAGAAACGCAAACTCATTGACGAAACGGCGAGAGAAGTTACAGCAATTGATGAAGCGATGACAGAACTTCGTCAAAATTAATATATGACTAAAAGTTTTAATTTGTATAGATAAAGACCCTTAATAAAGTTTGTTATTTACATAATTGTGTGAAGAATATTTAATAAATAATCACATTAAGTTTATTTTAAATTATTTAAAATATACGTGAAATTTTTGAGAAAGTACGGGAAATATACGGGAATTTTTTTTTGAATAATTCGCTGGACACCCTGTATTCAGTAAATTTCTGGACGTTTCCCAAAACATCGACTGATTGTATCTGATCTGTTGTTCCATATTATTAAAATACAGTTTCTGGTCTAATGACCAGCTTTTTTTAAAATTTTTCCTAGCACGTGTGAACTTTTCATAATCTTCTTGGGATTTAGTAATCTTGAATCTTTTATGCAATATTTGTTTCACAATCCAGGCATTGCGAGTAAGCGTAGTGATCCACTTAGGTAAAAATTGATGTTGCTTTGTGTTTTTTTACTTCCCATATTGCCATCATGGCGAGTTGCCGAAAAAAGAAGGATAAATTTTGACATAGCACCTGCTAATACATCTATGATAGCATCCCAAATTTGATCGACATCCATTGAATCTGAGAGGATCTCATCTCACTTGTAGCCTACTAGCTCATGATATAACCCGTGGTAATCTCCTTTCCCGAGATTAAGCTTAGACTCTCTGATTTTGATATTGTTAGCTAAACGATCACTAAAGGACAATAATAAAGGCGGATGGTACGCATCAACCTCGATAGGCGTGTTTTCCGCCGCGCCGACCGTCAAATCTATGTTGGAAAAGGCCTTGTCAAGGTTATCACCAAGCTTGTTTAAAACGTGGTTAAATTTTTTAAATCCCAGCTCATTTTTTCAGCAATTAGTAATAAACTTCCTTTGCTTTGCATAGGATACAAAAATCAGAGAAATTGTAATCGACGAGCAAGATGCAGTCGAGGGTTGAGCGGATGACAAAGTCAGATAGTTCATTTAAAAAGTCTCGAATTCATATTTGGGGAGCAGAGGCGGTATTCATAATGCATAAGGCCTTGTGTTTACCATGAAGACCCATTCTCATAATCTATACGCCAACGGTATCAATACTATTGATTGAGGTTATGAATGAACATCTGCGAATCTTAATAAACTTTGGTACGGCGATCACAACACCCCCACCTCGCTGCTTGATGGTTCGATCGCAGCGAAAGACGTTAAAATCAGTGCCGAAAAGCATAAAATCGGAAATGGTTTCATTGAGCCAGGTTTCAGAGAAACAATATATTAATTGAGGATTCTTCGATATAAAATCGCAGATCTGCGGAATCTTTGTTCGCAAACTTCGTACGTTTTGATAAAAAATGCAATTACGCATTATTATCAGTATTGGCGCCATCCTCCTGGCTATTTTCGGCAATTTGATTATTATGCAATTTGCCGAAAAACGGCGAGAGCAGGACGCCATCCGGCCAAATTGCCGAGTCGGACGCCTTATCAAATTCTTTCGCCTTCAGAAATAGTACAAACGACGCAAAATTCGGAGATTTAGAGCGGATCCTAACACACTTACGTAATTCCAGATCTGGTAAGACCGAAGTAATCCACTGGGTCACAAATTCTGAACCCGGAACCTTGGGGAGAAAGATGATCTTCCCCATGGTGAAGTTCGACGTGATGGAGGAAGGATCTGCAATTATTGAATTGAATACTTTCACCAAGAAATACCCAAGAAGTTTCCATGTCAAAATCACTAATTTGGATGGAAGTGAGAGTAGGTTGAAGGCGTGAAACAAATAAGGTTGAAGGCGTGAGATGTTGTATTGCAGACTCTAATTGGGCAGTTGCAAGACCGGTTAGCGCCTATAAGTATTGATTTATATTTTTTTTTGCCGTGGTCGATACTATTTCCTGTTCGAAACTGAAACTACAGTGGCTCTATCTGACGGAATGAGCAACATTGATGAGCCGTTGCATGCTAGTAAAAATTCATACGGAAGAAACGAAAAGACTTCTTTTGAAATGTTCCCAATGGATGGCCTCTCCAACTATGGCCCTTTAGCAGTTCAACTCGACTTCGCTCACGTTGGAATGTTGTGAAAAGCTGTGCGAGTTTGACGCAGAGCCGAAGAAGGAAAAAGAATGAAAAGGAAACAAATTTACAATAATCTGAACTAACGTTTCTTCACCCCAAAGTCGGAACAAATAACAAATTCATCTTTTCTGAATATTCACATTCAGATATTGCAAAATTTCATAAAAAAAAAGAACCTGAGCAACAATATCTGGAAATTTTTAATATGAAATAAAACAGATACACCCGGCGTTGCTCGGATTCTTTTTTGATGAAATTTTGCAATACATGTAACTGAATTGAATAAACAGAAAAAAAAACACATGAAAAAAGCTTGCGAACTAAAGCCACAGCCAGGTGTCAAGAATCGTCAGATCAGACTATTGTATCATTTTCATTCTATTTTCTTCTACTTTCGAAACTACATACATTATTCGTCACCTTTTTTCTCCGGCACTGCGTCAAACTCACTCAGCTATACACAACATTCCAACATGAGCGAAGTCGAGTAGAATTGCTAATGGGCCGTAGTTGGAGAGGGCATCCACTGGGAGCATTTTAAAAGAAGTCTTTTCGATTCTTGAATATGAATTTTTACTATATTAATTCTAAGCTTTGTTCGTTTTTTCTGTATATTCACAATCAGATATTGCAAAATTTCATCAAAGAAGATCCCTAGCAACGCCGGGTGTATCTGTTAGTTGTATTTTTAATTTTATTATTTCAAATTAAAAATTTCCAGATATTGTTGCTCAGGTTCTTTTTTTTTATGAAATTTTGCAATAAGTACTTGTCTTTCTACTGAATAATTTAAAAATGAATGGAGTTAAAAGAATTATTAAAAGTTGTAAGATTTTTGGGATTTACCAAGAAAGAACTTATTGTAAAAAGTCGTTACCTTAGTTTGTTGCTTATAAACAAATTGAAAATTGAATTCAGGATTTACTTTTATTTTTAATTTATTTATATTGGATCTACAGAAGCCATGAAAATTATTCTAACACTCACCTAGATGAGATTCTGGTTTCAGAGTCAGTAAATTGTGTGACTTGAACGTTAAAGTTAGTTAACTCACTCCAAACACCGCAATCTGTTTCGACTCCCCTCAGACACGTTATACTCACAAAGTGTATTCCACCAATGTCCTCAAGAGCAGGCAAGGGAGGACCAGAGAGAAAATTTACAATATTTGGAAGGTATTAATTTTGATACAGTATTAGGTCAAATCTAAAAATTCTCATTGATATGCATTATCCTTGATAATGTATGTTATCATGCAAAAGATGGAATAGAAGTTTTCTGCAGAATTTACTTTAAGACAACTCCAAAGGCACATAAAATGTAGAGTAACAAATTACCTCGTTATAAGAGCTGGGTTGAATGAACCTCTCATGTACAACAAAATCGTTTGTGAATACATTATTGAAACAGTGTTTTATCATTATGTTTCAGTTTTTTAGTTAAGAGAATCAATTTTACATCAATTCAGTGTGTTTCATATTAGAAGGACCATCTGAAAGTTTTTGTCGTAGTAATCACAGATTATCAGTTTATATCTTGCGATATCTTCAGTTTACGTGAAATTTGTCGTGACGTTTCTTATAATCTAAATAGAAACTGTTTTTAATCAGTAGAGACTTCTGTCTTTTGGAGGGTCTTTTGGAGGTAACCGAGGAAATACTTTTTCACAAAAGTGACATCGATAAAGTTTATGCGCCTGTATATTGTCTTCTTTCATGGTTTATTTTATTTGATAAACAATTGCACGAATGTTTTTTCACAATATTTATATTTATATTGTGAATACGGCATACGGCATCAAAACGTTTATTTTTTATCAGATATGTAGTTAAATGTATTTTTTTTAACACATTTTCAAAGTTCTTCTCTTGGATGACGTCTTTCATGGCGTATTTTAGAAGATGAAATAGCAAATGTTTTTTTTGCAATATTTACATTTATAAGATTTCTCTCCTGTATGCTCCCTTTCATAGGGATTTTTTAGAAGATAAGCAAGAAATGTATTTTCACAATTGTGTCATTTATAAGATTTCTTCTCAGTATGCCGTCTTTCGTGGCTTTTTTTATTAGATAATTGAGCAAAAGCTTTTTCGCAGAATTTACATTTATAAGGTTTCACTCCAGTATGAGATCTTTCATGAAGTGTTTTATGAGATGAGCGAGCAAATGTTTTTTCGCAATACTCACATTTATAAGGTTTTTCTCCAGTGTGCTGTCTTTCATGGATTGTTTTATTGTTTACGTGAGCAAACGTCTTATCGCAATATTCACACTTATAAGGTTTTTCTCCTGTATGCTTTCTCTCATGCCTTGTTTTTTGCTCTAAGCGAACAAATGTTTTTTCGCAAAACATGCAGTTATAAGGTTTATCTCCTGTATGTTGACTTTCATGCCATAATTTGTGAGCTAACTGAGGAAATGGTTTTTCGCAATACTCACATTTATAAGGTTTATCTCCAGTATGTCGTCTTTCATGGCGTATTTTATTAGATAAGCGACTAAATGTATTATCGCAAAATTTACACTGATAAGGTTTCTCTCCAGTATGCTGTCTTTCATGGGTTCTTTTACTATTTGAGTTGGCAAATGTTTTTTCGCAATATTCACATTTATAAGGTTTCTCTCCCGTATGCTGTCTTTCATGGGTTCGTTTATTAGATAATTGAGTAAATGTTTTTTCGCAATATTCACATTTATAAGGTTTCTCTCCAGTATGCAGTCTTTCATGAAGTGTTTTATCAGATGAGACAGCAAATGTTTTTTCACAATATTCGCATTTATAAGGTTTGTCTCCA
>JAHWFO010089604.1:1015958-1052435 GCA_023313115.1 Rhysida immarginata | reverse complement strand
AATATTCGCATTTATAAGGTTTGTCTCCAGTATGCCGTCTTTCATGGCGTATTTTATTATGTAAGTGAGCAAACGTTTTTTCACAACACTTACAATTATAAGAGTTCGTGACTTTTTGTTTTGAAAATGACTGCCTTCTCTTCTCCATGGTCTATTTAGATTCAAGCTTCCTAATAATACCTTGCATCTTCAGTAGTAAAGATGAAACTGCCGACGATTATAACTTTGCATCATATTTATCTATAAAAGAATAAAGCATTTAAACTATGAAATTTTATAAATTAAAATAAAACAAAGGCTGAGATATGACAAATAAACAAAAGATTGTAAAAGTGAGCCTGCGATAAATTAATAAACAAAGACATAGAATATTTCATTTGTGATGGATCGTTGATCCTCACATATCAGTATGTTCTATCCTGTTCCTTTTTTCCTTCATTCGTTTGTGTTTTACTCAGTTATATGACTACTAGCCGACATACCTGGCATTGCTCGGGCTGTTTGTTTGATGAAATTTTGCAATATCTGAATTTGGATATAAATAAGAAAACATAAAAACTCTTTAATGACGTATATAATCACTTTGGAAAAACGAAAAGAATTCTTTAAAATTCTCGCACTGGAATTTTGTGTCCAATTGCGTATGCCCCGGAAAATTCGACATTGCATCCTTAACATTTTAGAACGTCAAAGAAAGGCTATGGGTATTGAATTATTTCTCTCTATATTAAAAATACTTCATAGATGGAATATGAGAGTTGAGGAATTATGTTTAGCTTGATCAACGTTCTTCATCAACATGTAACCGTTTCAATAGAGTTGTATTCAGTCAGAGACGTGGAATCATGTCCTGAATATGATTGTTTATATTTTCAGTATCAGTTTTAGCAGCAAGGATTGCTCTCTCACACAATCAATTGAGACCATTATAATTTTCTAATATGTTTATATAAGCATTATCTATAACTTCTCTAAAGGAAGTTAGTACATAACAAAAACCATATGAATAATAAATTAAATAGCTTATTAGGGAAAATACCTTCACCTTTCACCAAAAGCTTGAGAAGTTGTACTGTTATTTGTTTTTGAAAAATTTCTTACATCTCTCTAATGATTTTCATTTATTTATTTATTTATTTATTTATTTATTTATTTATTTATTTATTACTTTTTATAACTATTCCTCTTAAAACGTGAATCTAAGAAATTATTCTAAAATAAATAAGAGATTACAACGTTTAGAGCGTGCAGCTGCTCAAGCTTTTGCGAATGTTGTTTCCCTAATGAGAAATTTATTTTTTATATGGTTTTTGTAATGTAGTAACTTCCTTAGAGGGGAATCTAATGTTTAGAGAAATTATAGATATTATTTATCTAAACATATTGGAAACATACAAAGATCTCAACTGATTGTGCGAGAAGGCAATCCTTGCTCCTAAAACTGATATTGTCAATATAAACAACCACATCATTATTCCATGGTCTGTGGGTGAATACAACTCTACTGAAAGAACGGTTACATATTGATGAGACTGTAAACAGAGTTCCGCAACTCTCTCAATCCATCTCTGAAGTATTTTTTTTAATATAAACAGAACTAATTCAGTACTCATAAACTTACTTTGATATTCTAAAATGTGAAGGATGCAATGTCGAATTTTTTTCGACAAACCCAACTGGACGCAAAATTCCAGTAGGAGGATTTTAAAGAATTCTTTTCCAAAGTGAATATATACTTTATTAAGAATTTTTCATGTGTTCTTACAGGGTAATTCAGTCAATTTCTGACCATTTCAGTACTATGATTTATTGACTCATTAATGTTTACAAACTTAGCATTTTAGTATGATATTTTAGGCAGTTCGGAGTTTTTATTCCCGTGGAAAAGTCTTGATGATATGCTCAATGTGGCCACCACGAACGTTTTGAACTGCTCGCAGCCGAATGGTGAAGTTGTTCATATCTCTATCCAGGATTTCTGCATCCACAAGGGTGCAGCAGTCGACGATGCTTTGTCGCAGCTGGTCTAGGGTTCTAGGTGCTGTAATGAACACACGGTCTTTAAGTAACCCCCAGAGATAAAAATCACATGGGTTTAGGTCAGGACTCGTAGGGGGCCAAAGAAAGCCACCCCCGAATCAATCTAGAAACCTGTTTGAAATGACACGATTTCCGAATTTTTGATTGAGAAAGTCTAGCACTTCATTAGTGGTGTGAGGCCTAGCCCCATCCTGTTGAAACCATTGATGTCGAAGCGGTATATGCCTCCTCCGCAGCTCGGGGATGAAGAAGGTTTCCAACATGTTAAGGTAAGCCTGTAACGTTACGGTGCCCTCAAAAAAGAACGGACCAATGATGCCTTTTTTGGAAATCGCGCACCAAGCTATAACCTTTCGTGGATGAAGAGGTCACTTATGGATCTCATGAGGGTGCTGGGAACCCCAAAAACGAACGTTATGTTTATTAACGTCACCTGACAGATGGAAGAAGGTCTCATCTGACACGCACAGGTTATCAAAAATGCCCTGATTGGCTTCCATTTCTGCTCCAAACTCCATCGCAAATTGTTGTCGCTTCTGTCTTCTAGTGTCTGTTAACTCCTGATAAACATGGATCTTATACGGGAACAGGTGTAAATCCTTTCTCAAAATTCGCCAGGTCGTGGTATACGACAGCCCTTCTTCAATGGATAGGCGGCGAACAGATTTTTTGGTAGAGGAATCGACCAACCTTGTGCGAACATTTTCGACAATTTCGGCCGTTCGAACACGAGCTTCGCTCCCGCCTTTTTTCTTGCCTTTAACACATCCAGTGGCAAGAAATTGCTTGACAAAATCCATGTTTGCTTGCCTGCCTGGTGCGTCTCGACACTTATACTCCTTCCGGAACTTTCTTTGCACGGTTACAGGTAATTTTGTCTCGAAATACCATTCGACAATCTTGCATTTCTGCTCTGTTGATAAAGCGGGCGCCATTTTTCAACAATACGATTTTCATGCAGCGCCGTTGCAACAATACAAACTCCAACTATTTAGAAATTCGATATGCCGCTCATATTCTTTCAATTGTTTATCCCTAATGCACGTCATTCGAGTGATATGGTGAGAAATTGACTGAATCACCCGGTATTTATATTCAAATTTAGATATTGCAAAATTTCATCAAACAGATCGAGCAACACCGGGGATATCAGCTACTCTATCTATCTATCTATATATATAAAGAAGGATGTTTGTGGGTTTGTCTGTATGTTTTTTATACAAATCTACAGTTTTATTCCGATCTTGATGAAATTTCGCATATATGACCTTCAAAGCATGAGGAAGGTCACTGTCTACCTCAGATTTCGGAAAAATAATAAATATCGATAAAAAATCGATATTCATGGTTATGGCAAGGCATATCAATGAGAAATATCTCATGACCAACAATGCAAGGTAAAGTTTGTACAACAATAGGTATCAACAATGGTATCAGCACGCAATTCACAAACACACTGCATGAACCAACAATATATATCTCATGACCAACAATGCAAGGCAAAGTTTGTGCAACAATAGGCCCATTATGTTCGCATCAACAATGGTATCAACGCGCAATTCACCAATAACAATGAGCACAGAATGATGATATGTTAAAGCAATCTTTCCAAGAATTATAACAATGAACATAAAATGATGATGTAATATGGATAAGTTTCTATTTGTAACAATGCATAGAATTCCTGTTATTCAGGCTTTTCTTAGAAAAGAGAGTTCTTAGTACTTAACAATTTCTTGATAATCTTTAAAAATGATCAGTAACTGGAGATAATGGAGAGTTAGCAGACTATTGAGAAAGAGTGGAAAGACGACAGAGGAAGCACTCCTTTAGCTCCGTGATGTATTGAGCAAATGGGAAGCAAGTAAATAGAAGAATCGGCGACCGCTAGACTGCACAAAGTGATGAATGGCCAAGTGTTGCTTCAACACATCGAGAGAAGAGTGGAAATTGCAACAACACTAAGTATACATCTGAGGTAAGATTACGTGAGTAAGAAATTATTGGAGAGGTCCAGCCATTGTGAGCCTTTAAAAAGATTTTTTTCGAATTCTCATTAAGAATTTTTACTGTATTAATTCTAAGCATTTTCATGTGTTTATTTTTAAGATATTGCAAAATTTAATTTAATTTTTTGAGATTGTTCTGTTTACATCCAAGTGTAATTATCCCGGGCAACGCCGGGTACCTCTTCTAGTATCTATATATATAAGAAAGGATGTTTGTTTGTTTTTTATTCAAATCTACAGTTTTATTCCGATCTTGATAAAATTTCGCATACATGACCATCAAGGCATGAGGAAGGTCACTGTCTAACTCAGATTTCGAAAAAATAATAATTATCGATAAAAATCAATATTCATGGTTATGGCAGGGCATATTAATTAGAAATATCTCATGACCGACAATGCAAGACAAAGTTTTTGCAACAATAAGTATCAACAATGGTATCAACACGCAATTCACAAACACTCTGCACGGACCAACAATATATATTTCATGACTAACAATGCAAATAAAAGTTTGTGCAATAATAAGTATCAACAATGGTGTCAACACGCAATGCACCAACACTATGCAAGGATCAACAATATATATCTCATGACCAACAATGCAAGGAAAAGTTTGTGTAATATAGAATTCAATGCATAGAATTCCTGTTATTCAGGCTTTTCTTAGAAAAGAGAATTCTTAGTACTTAACAATTTCTTGAAAATCTTTAAAAATGATCAGTAACTGGAGATAATGAGTTAACAAACTATTGAGAAAGAGTGAAAGACGATAGAGGAAGCACTCCTTTAGCTCCGTGCTGTATTGAGCAAATGGTAAGCAAGTAAATAGAAGAATCGGCGACCGCTAGATTACACAAAGTGATGAATGGCCAATTTTTGCTTCAAGACATCGAAAGAAGAAAGGAAATTGCAACAACATCAAGTGTACATCTAAAGTAAGATTACGTGAATAAAAAATTATTTAGACTAGAAGGCATTCTTGGAGAGGTCCATCCATTGTGAGCCTTTAAAAATTTTTTTTCGGTAAATCAAGTCCCGGTATATCACCTAGAATGGATGTTTTCAGTGAAGAGGTAAATTTCTGTCTTTCGCATTTTTCTTAGAATGGATAGCCCATTCGCTCTATATTGTATTGATTGAGTTATAATTTAACCAATTTGGAGGTTTAATTTAGCTTTTCGAGGTTGTTCTGTTTCCCTACAAGCGTAATTATCCCGGGCAACGTCGGGTCCTCTGCTAGTCTTTCATCTATATATCTTCTATATATATAAAGAAGGATGTTTGTGGGTCTGTGCGTCTGTGGGTCTGTGTGTGGGTCTGTGGATCTGTGTGTACGTTTTTTATACAAATCTACAGTTTTATTCCGATCTTGATAAAATTTCGCATACATGACCTTTAAAGCATGAGAAAGGTCACTGTCTACCTCAGATTTCGGAAAAATAATAAATATCGATAAAAAACGATATTCATGGTTATGGCAAGGCATATTAATGAGAAATATCTCATGACCAAAAATGCAAGGCAAAGTTTGTACAACAATAGGTATCAACAATGGTATCAGCACGCAATTCACAAACACACTGCATGAACCAACAATATATATCTCATGACTAACAATGAAAGGAAAAGTTTGTGCAAGTGTAATTATCCCGGGCAACGCCGGGTACCTCTTCTAGTATATATATAAAGAAGGATGTTTGTGGGTTTGTTTGTTTGTTTGTTTTTTTATACAAATCTACAGTTTTATTTCGATCTTGATGAAATTTTGCATACTTGACCTTCAAATCATGAGGAAGGTCACTGTCTACTTCAGATTTCAAAAAAATAATAATTATTGATAAAAAATCAATATTCATGGTTATGGCAAGGCATATTAATGAGAAAAATCTCATGACCAACAATACAAGGCACGGTTTGTGCAACAATATTTATCAACACGCAATTCACAAACACTCTGCACGGACCAACAATATATATCCCATGACCAACAATGTAAGGAAAAGTTTGTGCAACAATAGTTATCAACAATGGTGTCAACACGCAATGCACCAACACTATGCAAGGATCAACAATATATATTTCATGACAACAATGAAAGGCAAAGTTTGTGCAACAATAGGCCCGTCCTGTTCGCATCAACAATGGTATCAACGCACAATTCACCAATAACAATGAGCACAAAATGATGATGCAATGATAAAGCAATCATTTCCAAGAATTATAACAATGAACATAAAATGATGATGCAATAAGAATAATTTTCAATTTATAACAATGCATAGAATCCCTGTTATTCAGGTTTGTTCTTAGAAAAGAGAGTTCTTAGTACTTAACAATTTTTTGCAAATCTTTAAAAATGATCAGTAACTGGAGATAATGAAGAGTTAGCAGACTATTGAGAAAGAGTGAAAACACGACAGAGGAAGCACTCCTTTAGCTCCGTGCTGTATTGAGCAAATGGGAAGCAAGTAAATAGAAGAATCGGCGACTGCTAGATTACACAAAGTGATGAATGGCCAAGTTTTGCTTCAACACATCGAGATTAGAGTAGCTTTCATCTATATGATAGATAGAGCATTGAATATTCCATTGAGCCCGTCCAAATTTAAAAAAGAAATAGCCATTATTCAAAACACGGCCAACAAAAACGGGTATAGTTCCAAGTTTATTTTGGATTTAGTTAGAAAAAGAAGGTTTAAAAAGTTCTTAGCAGGAATCACTACTTTTAAAAGGAACATAAATAACCGGAAAATCATTTCCTTGCCCTACAACAAGGCTCTTATAAGCGGAATAAGTTCGATACTTAAGCCCTTTAATGTCTCTCTCGCTTTCAGCAATCCAGGTCAAATGAAGCAACTGCTGGGCAATCCTAAGGACCAGATCCCACCACTACAAAAATCAGGCATCTACCAGGCTCAATGTAACCAATGCCCTATGATGTACAAAGGGCAGACGTTCCGAAGCATAGAAACAAGATTTAAGGAGCATTTAAACCACACAAGATTTGGCAGAAGCAACCAGTCAGCCATCGCGAAGCATTCCCTGGATACGGGCCACGAATTTCATATGAATAGTGTGAAATTAATAAAATCGGTCAATAAAAAATACTTGTTAGATTCTTACGAAAGCTTAGCTATAAATAAAACGGATAAGCAGTTACTGTTAAATTCGGATAAGCAGTTACTGTTAAATTTTAGTTGGTGAATCTAGTTTGATCCAACGGGTGGCCCAGGTACCAAAACGGTGATCACGTTTTCGGGTTTTTTTTTTGTTTCCATTGGTTATTGTTCACTATATATACCTTGCTAATTCAATAAACAAGTCAGTTCTCTCAAGAATCTCTTGAGGTTCTCCTTGTCTGCTGAAGATGAAAGCAAAGCTTTCGAAAGACGTTTACAGGATGTATTGTTTTTTTCATTCTTTTTGTTTTATTTCTTGTTTAACGCCTTTTTTAGTTGTGGTTAAATAGTGTTGTGCTTTTAATCTGTTCAAAGAAGGATGTTTGTTTGTGGGTGGGTTTGTTTGCAGGTTTGTTTTTTATACAAATCTACAGTTTTATTCCAATCTTGATGAAATTTTGCATACTTGACCTTCAAGGCATGAGTAAGGTCACTGTCTACCTTAGACTTCGGAAGAAGAATAATTATTGATAAAAAATCGATATTCATGGTTATGGCAGGGCATATTAATGAGAAATATCTCATGGCCAACAATGCAAGGCAAAGTTTGTGCAAAAATAGGTATCAACAATGGTATAAACACGCAATTCACAAACACTCTGCACGGACCAACAATATATCTCATGACCAACAATGCAAGGCAAAATTTGTGCAACAATAGGGTATCAACGTGTTGTCATCAACAATGGTATCAACGCGCAATTCACCAATAACAATGAGCACAAAATGATGATGCAATGATAAAGCAATCCTTTCCAAGAATTATAACAATGAACATAAAATGATGATGCAATAAGGATAAGTTTCAATTTGTAACACTGCATAGAATTCCTGTTATTCAGGTTTTTTCTTAGAAAAGAGAGTTCTTCGTACTTAACAATTTCTTGCAAATCTTTAAAAATGATAAGTAACTGGAGATAATGAAAAGTTAGCAGACTATTGAGAAAGAGTGAAAAGACGACAGAGGAAGCACTCCTTTAGCTCCGTGCTGTATTGAGCAAATGGGAAGCAAGTAAATAGAAGAATCGGCGACCGCTAGACTACACAAAATGATGAATGGTCAAGTTTTGCTTCAACACATCGAGAGAAGAGTGGAAATTGCAACAACATCAAGGGCCGAATCATTAGGCGCTGTAAAAGTCGAGTCGAGTAAGGTTTCCTACTCCAGCGACCGCATTCAAGGGAAGATCTGCCCTCATCTCATCATTAACGCGTTATACTGGAGTGTACAGTGAGTTTGCCACTCCAAATTTCAAGTGACCAATTTTGGCCACTTGAGGAGCGAATTCTCTACTCCACCTCGCTGATCTAGTGAAACAGCATGGCAGCCATTTCATCGCTTCGTAGTAAAAATGTCATGCCATTGCATTGTTTTTATTTCAGCGCGAAAAACGAACAAGTTATAGAATGCCTTTAATTGAAAGGTATCATTATATCTTGTTGCGAGATACCGTCGTATTAAAAACTTATTAAAAACGTTCATTTTGAAATGGGCTCCATACAGGAGGAGTTCAAACGAATAGAGGCGGGGGGAGGGAAGAAAAACTGCTGTGGCGAAATTTATTATGTATGCCTTTATTATTTTATAAACATGCATATATATTTTTAAATTATATGCGCGTTCTAACATTTATGCTATTAAAAATTATTACTATTTTATACGAAAATATTGGATTACAATCAATAAATTAAATTAAATAAATAAAATTAAATTAAATAAATAAATAAATTAAATAAAAAAAATTAAATTAAATAAATAAAATAAAATTAAATAAATAAATAAATTAAATAAATAAATTGATATGAAGCAGTATTTAAAAATTTTTCTCGTTTATTTTATTAAGCTTATGAACTATTAATTCTCTTAATTAACCTAAAATGAAAATTTAAGAAATGTAAAATGATAAAATATATTTAACTATTTAATAATTTATTTAAGGCAAAAATTTTTTGTTAAATAAGCTTTATTTGTGTAGGCAATACTAAACAAAGATTTTCTTTTCTACTTCACTCCTTGTTTCATTGACCTATGTCCTCCATTGTTGCTGCCTAGCAACGTGACGCTTTCCATGCGAAAGTTTCGTCACTTTCGTTAAAAATATCCTCAAACCCATGACTGGTTTCTTCAAGGAAGGGATCAAGCAACACTCATATGAGGGAAGACGGTAAATGCGTTAATGATTGGAATCTGGGTTTTTCGAGTAGCCTTTGACCTTCAGCCCTTGATCGAGTGTCGTTTGTCACTCTTTCGAGGGCTGTGCTAGTGATTCGGCCCCAAGTGTACATCTGAAGTAAGATTACGTGAGTAAGGAATTATTGGAGAGTTCCATCCTTTAAAATTTACTTATTTACTTACTTTTCAAACCCGCTTATCCGTTAGGGTCGCGGGGGCAGCAGCCCTATGGAGGATCTCCAGCGATCGCGATCTTCCGCCATCAGGCGCATGTCCTCCTTGGTAATATCCAAGCGACTCGAACCCAGATTCTCCATGTAGTCTAGCCACCTGGTTCTAGGCCGACCCCTTGGTCTCTTACCCACCGGCTTGGAAAATAACAACTGCCTAGGAAGACTAGTTTGCGGCATCCGTCTCACGTGGCCATACCAGCGCAACTGAGATCTCTCAATGCGGAGAAGTAGCGGCTCAACACCTAAAGATTCCCTTATTGTGCTGCTGTACACTCTATCTAGTAGAGTAACACCTGCCACGCCTCTCAGAAATCTCATTTCGGCCGCTTGTACCCGCGATCGCACTCTTTCGGTCA
Source organism: Rhysida immarginata (assembly GCA_023313115.1). Lineage (NCBI taxonomy): Eukaryota > Metazoa > Arthropoda > Chilopoda > Scolopendromorpha > Scolopendridae > Rhysida > Rhysida immarginata. Next base: position 1,042,442 of record JAHWFO010089604.1, on the reverse strand, counting down.
TTACCCAAGCCTCATGACCATAGGTGAGAATGGGGACAAAGATAGATTTGAAGACGGAGAGCTTGGCTTTGTTACCCAGCTCGCGTTTCGTTACCACGGATCGCCACAGTTCACGTCTGACACAGCTTGCTGCACCGATCCGAGCATCCAATTCTTTCTCCTGCCGTCCATCACTCGTGAATGCAGTCCCGAGATACTTGAACTTCTCCACCTGTCTTATTGGGGCTCTTCTAACATGGAAAGCGCAGTGAGCAGGCTGTATTGAAAGGACCAATCGCCCTCATTAATATCACCATTGCAAGAGTAGATAAAAGGTGACCTTAAAATCTGAGTATTTACATAGGGCCTGTCTTATAATACCGAACGCAACAAACCGGTCTGACTAGTTGCACCTAATACTGTTCCAAAGGTTACAGGTCACTTCATCGACACGGGCTTTTCATCAACAGAGACGTTTCATCGACGGTCACTTCATTGACAAAGTGCTTGACAAAGGCAGGACAATCCCGAGATACTTGAATTTCTCCACCTGTCTCAATGAGGCTCCCCTGACATGGAGAGCGCACTGAGCAGGCTGTCTTGAAAGGACCTTTAAAATTTTTTTTTCGAATTTAAATTAAGAATTTTTACTGTATTAATTCTAAGCATTTTTATGTGTTTATTTTTAAGATTATGCAAAATTTAATTTAATTTTTTGAGATTGTTCTGTTGACCTACAAGTGTAATTATCCCGGGCAACGCCGGTTACCTTTGCTAGCATATATATAAAGAAGGATGTTAGTGGGTTTGTAGATGGGTTTGTTTGTTTGTTTCTTATACAAATCTACAGTTTTATTCCGATCTTAATGAAATTTTGCATACTTGACCTTCAAAGCATGAGGAAGGTCACTGTCTACCTCAGATTTCGAAAAATAATAATTATTGATAAAAAATCGATATTCATGGTTATGGCAAGGCATATTAATGAGAAATGTCTCATGACCAAGAATGCAAGGGAAAGTTTGTGCAACAATAGGTATCAACAATGGTGTCAACACGCAATGCACCAACACTATGCAAGGATCAACAATACAAAACAAAGTTTGTGCAATATAGATATGTTTCAATTTGTGACAATGCATAGAATTCCTGTTATTCAGGCTTTTCCTAGAAAAGAGAGTTCTTAGTACTTAACAGTTTCTTGAAATTCTTTAAAAATGATCAGTAATTGGAGATTATGGAGAGTTAGCAGACTACTGAGAAAGAGTGGAAAGACGACAGAGGAAGCACTCCTTTAGCTCCGTGCTGTATTAAGCAAATGGTAAGCAAGTAAATAGAAGAATCGGCGACCGCTAGACTACACAAATTGCTTCAAGACATCGAGAGAAGAGTGGGAATTGCAACAACATCAAGTGTACACCTAAAGTAAGATTACGTGAGTAAGAAAGAATTTACCGTAGCAGGTCCATCCATTGTGAACCTCTAAAAATCTTTTTTTCAAATTTTCATTAGGACTCTTTACTGTATTAATTCTAACCGTTTTCATGTGTTTATTTTAAAGATATTGCAAAATTTAATCCAAAAAAAATAGTCCGAGCCACGCCGGGGTTATCACCTAGCTTATTTGGTAGCACATCAGATCCAAATATTTCATAAAAATACATTTTGACTATATTCTGTGGGAATGTGTATATTTTGGAAACTGAGATGCTGATACTACGATGACTGAACGTTCGTTTCCAAGAATTATTAATAATGAGCATAAAATGATGATGCAGTGACAGAACATTAATAAGGCAGCGTCTATTGATGAGACAAAGGAGTCACGCGTGTCTCCCTTGAGTTCCCTATCAAACATCCAGAGGACTGGCAAAAGTTTATTTGTCTGGAAAAGAACGAATATTAGTCAGAGAAACTCTGCAACTAAAAGAGAAAAAGCTATACGGGCATTTGAAACATGTGAACAATGGGAGTAGCGAATAGAGCAAGAGCTTCTACTTCAAGGGCAAGAAAAATTTGTGTCTAAAGTATCTGGTGATGCTCCGCAGTGGTGAGGCAAGTCAAGAGGAGTTTAGATAAAGTCCCGGTATATCACCTAAAATTTCTGTTTTTCGTATTTTTCGTAGAATGGATAGTCCCTTTCCTCTTTGTTGTGTTTACTGAGTTATTATTTAAACATTTGGGAGTTATAATTTAATTTTTTGAGGATGTTCTGTTTACCTACATATGTAATTATCCCGGCAACGCCGGGTACCTCTGCTAGTTAATAATAAATAACGAATGCCTTCAAACAATGCTGATACAAACAATGTATACGTAATCTTGGCAACATAGCGATGACACTTAGCCGATTAGAATATATTTAACTAGAAGCGAACCCACCCGATTGTATAATCGGGAAATAACCCATTGTTAGATAATTCATTGTTAGATTTTTTTCTTTGTTGTGACATAGTCCACTGTCGCTGATTGTATACAGGGTTTAAATTATCTCTTCAAAAAGAAACTACACTACGATGTAGACGAAATTCAGGCGATTAAAGTGATACAAGACACTTCCGGGTCGAAATCGCAAGCAACGCCATAAAATTGAACCTCAAACTAAGCTGAATTGTGTGGCGCTGTGTAGCACGAGCCAAATTTGAGCGAATGTGTTCGCGCGGCGCGGCCCGGCTGGTTCCCCCACTCCCCACTACCTCATCCCGAAGAGGTTCGCCTTCCACTCCAACGTGACGTACTCTGCTCTCCATCGTAACAAGGTTGGTACTGCTCGTGCTACTGACTCCGGCGGGAGAGAAGAGTACGTTACATTGGAGTGGAAGGCGGACTCCTTCGGGATGAGGTAGTGGGGAGTGGGGGAACCAGCCGAGCCGCGCCGCGCGAACACAGTCGCCCAAATTTGGCTCGTGCTACGCAGCGCCACGACATTCAGCTTAGTTTGAGGTTCAATTACGGCGTTGCTTGTGATTTGCGACCCCAAGGGTCTTATATCACTTTAATCGCCTGATTTTCGTCTACATCGTAGTGTAGTTTTTTGAAGGAGATAATTTACACCCTGTATATGATTTTTACTTTGTCTTTGTCAACAACGTTTTCCTTGAGCTTTTCAGTCTTTGTTAGTGATGAATCGCAGGAGATGTTGTTCCCGGAACTCTTGCGATCTTTTCTCGATTGCATCATCCTTTTGTTAAACGAGCAGTGAAGTATTGTTGTAGATTAGCAGTTTTTTTTGGTTTCCAGTTTGTTGTTGTTTTTTTTAGGTTTTTTTTGGAAATGGATAGGAAGACAGTCGCAATGATGGGGAGGCTTGGTACATGGAACTTCAGCAACTGAGTTCCCTTTTTTTGTGGATATTGACGTGAAGTTTATCCTAATGCATGAATGAATGACAAGATGGTGCATTAGTGAGCTATGTGATATTGGTATTTGTTTATTGATTATTACTCCGTAAAGTTTTACAGACTTTGTGAATATAGTGGATCGAAATGAAACGTAAATGATTTTGATGGGCCATGCAGGCCAAGGATTTATAGATTGCCTGGACTTCTTTTCCACTCTAATTTGCATATGTATGTTTAGCCTGGAACTCAAAGATATTCTGCGTAGTATTGGAAGGTACGTTGAATATTACAGATTGTAGTACCGTTCAAGTAATGTTTGATCTTAATATTATTTGTGTTATTGATATTTTTGGAATATTGCATATTGGAAGATTATCTAATTTGTGTTATTGAGTTCGCTTTTAAAATGGAACACACCAGTGAAATGGACAACTGAATCTATGCGAATGGGAATACAGCTCAAAGACAAAAGTTTAGCAATGAGATTAATTTTGATATTTCTCAAACATAAACTTCAAGTTTTACAGAAAAACACAAAAAATAATTATTTTATAAACATTATACTAATGAAGAATAACATTGTTACTTCTCAATGCATTCTAGCAACAGGTTTTGAAACAATAATTTTTCTGGAAAACAATTATGTATCCTTGTCACCATATGGGACAGTTGTGCCCTTTGCCCTCGACTCCGCCATACGCGAACACGATGGTCATCGGAGGTCATGGAGAAGCGGGACTCATCACTAAACATGACGCGACTCTATTCGTCCCTGTCCCTGCCTCCCGGACAAGGCACCATTCTAAACGCAGGCATTGGTGTTGTGGCGTTAGGCGCAACCGACGCACGGACCGGTAAGACCACAATCCAGCGGATGCCAGTCGTCGAGACACTATGCGGGAAATCACGGGGTGTTGCAGAGTCTCCAGTACATGTTTGCGGATGGCGGGTGCCGATGTCATGGGATTCCTTAATGCTTGGAATATCGTACGACGGTCCTCCCTTGGGGTGGTGTTTGTGGTCGACCTGAACCTGCACGACGTGCATGAGTGCCCTCATGTACCCATTGATTCCAATATCGGGCCACTGTGACATCTGAATGGCCCATATGCTTGGCAAGTGCACGATACGACCAACCAGCCTCAAGCAGTTTCACAATGCGGCCCCTGTCAAATGCTATCAATTGATGGATTTTAACGCGTCTGCTTTTTACAGTGCAGTAATCATCTCTAAACGTCTTGCGTAACTGTCGGGCTCACAGTAGTTGACTGGTAACAACTTATCAACAACATAGCGGTGACATCACGAATGCACTCTGGTGAGCGTTCTAGACATTACAGATCTTTGTGAATCTAATCGTTTACTCACACATCAATGGTATGCTTGTGTACCGAAATAGGATAATATTGGACCACTCCTTCTGGGTGCTTCACTTTTTTTTGTCAGCCAGTGTATATCTAATGGCCAACAATGTAAGGCAAAGATTTCGCAATATAAATAACATTCATTAAGGCATGTAGTGAACATTTCACTTCTGCGAATAATAAAACGAAATTAAAGTTTTAACAATGCATAGAATTCCTGTTAGAATTCAATGGACTTTTCTTAGAATTGTTAGTTCTTAGAACTTCACATTTTCTTGAAAACCTTTAAAAATGAACAGTAACTAGAGATAATGGAGAATTACCAAACTATTGAGAAAGAGTAGAAAGGCGACAGAGGAACCAGTCCCTTCGCTCGGTATTGCATTGGTTTTGCCAGCGTAATGCTGCAACTGAGAAGAAATGGCGACTGCTAAACCACAAAGTGATGAATAGCCAAAGACATCGAGAGCAGAGTCCCATTACAACAACAGATTACCAAGTAGTGGATAACCCCACTGAGATTGTTGGGATTGCAGGGCACAGAGAAACAAGAAGAGAGTTGTCAAAGTGGGATGGAAAAGTTTTATTTCAAAATGCCTTTCTCGAATCACGAATTTTTAAGTCGATATAAGTCGATTTCAGTAAAGAAAATCTGTTGATATTCAGATGAATCTTTCGTCAGTGTTGGATCGTGGTGAATCCCAAGAGTGAATCACACAAGAGGTGAATCCCGTACATATTTTTTTCGATTGCAGTACCCCTCGGTATAATCTCTGTGATACTTTACTTTCATTTAAATTCTCAAACTGGTACTTTTACGGGCAGTTAAACTTTGATGTGCGCGACTTTAAACTCACCCTGTATTTCATGGGCGTTTTTCCATGCTGTCACATCATGGCGCTACTGCTTGTGCGTATGCTTCAAAGAAGGTATGAAAATCATCTGTTGCTTAGCCATCCAGTTCTCCCGACTTATCTCCTAATGACTTCTTTTAGTGGCGGCCAATTAAAGAAATCGTCTACCAAGACCGTCCAATAAGGGAAAGCATGAAAGAAAGAATTAGAGTTGCCTGTGAAAGAGCAGTCAGGATTAGTAAAAAGAATTAGTAAAATTGTTTATTTTTAAAAGTACTATCCAAAAAAATCTTACATGACCTATGTTTTCATTTGAATTTTCAAAATTGATCCCATTCCCTCTACTTCCTCTCCCGTACCCCAATTTCTAAACCAAAAAATCCGGCCATTTCTAAAAAATACTTCAGCCTTCCACCGCCATAATGGAATTCGTGTCTGATCGCTTCTGACTGAAACTGCTTCTACAAATTTCTCAGACAAGAGCGGCCGTTGTTGGGAAGTTTTAGTCGCAAATCGAGGCTTATCGGACAGCTGGATCAGTGGCAATAAGTTGCGTTCGGGCTTTCAGAGCAGTGGCAGGTCACTTCATCGCCAAATGATATAATCGAAAAACAATTAAATTTATAACCAGTTGAGAATGCGCAAGGTTTCATTTTAAAACTAACTTAAAAAGTTCGAGGAATTTAATGGTTGTGTTTTCACATATGAATAGATAAATGTATTCGATCTCATGTGTAGGGAGTGAATTAGATAAATGGGTGCGTGAAATAAAGCGTGAAACTATAAAAAAAGAATTATATAAATTTAAAATGTACGAATTATATAAATTTAAAAAATCTAGTATTTTGTACTAGCAGCAAAATCATATTCAAGTAGAATTTGGCAATCAGATATGTCTTGTTTCATACCAATGTCGCAATATGGCTCTGCTTCAATGTTTTAATGAACTGCTTAGTACAAGCAAATTGCCTACTAATGATAGCAATCGTGCTTGAGCAGTCCCAGCAATGAATAACTGTAAAGCATAGTACAAGCAAACCTTTTAACGGGTCTGGTGCGGGGCAACACCTTGCATGTAAGCCAGGGTGTATGTTTCATTAACTTCGGACACTAACCCCGAGAACTAATAGTCTTAATTACTTTGAGGCGAGTTTCATTGAACCTCGATTAGACCAGTGTTTACCAATTTTACTTCTCGAATATTGAAAGTGAAACTCGATTTTCTTTTGCATAGCTCAGAAAAAGAAACTTCGTCTCTTATGCCAAGGAGCATTATATAATTTGGTCGATGAATCAGCAAAAGTTCGATAGCGAGCGCAACAAAGGAACGCGGGCATGAGAAGCACACGGCACTCAACGTGAAGAGAATAAACCAACAATAGCCGCGGGGAAAACATTGTTTAAGCGCGTACAAAAACTAAAATGGCCTAAAGCGAGCGTAAAGCACTTTGTCAATGAAGTGACCGTCGATGAAACGTCTCTGTTGATGAAAAGCCCGTGTCGATGAAGTGACCTGTAACCTTTGGAACAGTATTAGGTGCAACTAGTCAGACCGGTTTGTTGCGTTCGGTATTATAAGACAGGCCCTATGTAAATACTCAGATTTTAAGGTCACCTTTTATCTACTCTTGCAATGGTGATATTAATGAGGGCGATTGGTCCTTTCAATACAGCCTGCTCACTGCGCTTTCCATGTTAGAAGAGCCCCAATAAGACAGGTGGAGAAGTTCAAGTATCTCGGGACTGCATTCACGAGTGATGGGCAGCAGGATACAGAATTGGATATTCAGATCGGTGCAGCAAGCTGTGTCGGACGTGAACTATGGTGATCCGTAGTAACGAAACGTGAGCTGGGAAACAAAGCCAAGCTCTGTTTTCAAATCTTTGTCCCTATCCTCACCTATGGTCACGAGTCTTGGGTAATGACCAAAGGAGTGCGATCCTTGGTGGAAGCAGCCGAAATGAGATTCCTGACTAGTGTGTCAGTTGTTACACTTCTAGATAAAGTGCACAGCAGCACAATATGGGAGTCTTTAGATGTTGAGCTGCCTATTTCTCCGAATTGAGAGGTCTCAGTTGCGTTGGTATGGCCTCTGATACGGATGCCGTAAACTGGTCTCAGTTGCTATTTTCCAAGCCTGTGGGTAAGAGACCAATGGGTCAGCTTAGAACCAGATGGCTAGACTACATGGAGAATCTGGGTTCGAGTTGCTTGGGTTATGATGATTGAGGACATGCGTCTGATGGCGAAAGATCGCGAGCACCTGAGATCCTCCATAGGACTTCTGACCTCGCGACCTAACGGATAAGCGGGTTTGAAAAGTCAGTTTAAGTAAGTAACCTTTCTCACTTCACCTTACAATTCCTATCGTGATACCATCCTAAACTCATACAATATCAAACGGAACTTCTTCAGTCCTCATATCGCATTACAGCATAAGGACTCACAGGCGTCATGGGTGTTATTTGATCTGAGAAGTTATTTTCGTGGAGAATACCTTTAATTTATGGAGTTATGTATCTGCTATATTTCCACACATTTAATCTAATGGAGATTCTAAGTTAATTAGAACTTAAAAATCCAATTAAACATTTGAGGCGCTGATTTCGAAAACCTGCTTTATTTAATCTCCATTAAACTGACTGTTCTGGAAAAGTGTAAAATTCTTACATACGTTTTTGAAAGAAAGCTCATTCTGCTTGAAATTTCTACCTTAAAAATAGCTGGTTTTATAAGAAAATTTGATTGCATCATATAGAAAGGGCCTGAAGGTTGCTAGAATACCAAGTAACCATAAACTCCGGGTTTATAAATCAGTACTTTACTAGGTTTTGGAAATCAGTACTTTATTTATAAATGCTAAAAGGAAAAAAGTTAAAACACTTCTAAAATAGATATCATTTTATTTAAGTTAAAGTAAAAGATCTCCAAATGTAAATTAAAAAAATAATTCAATGACAAGTTTAGCTATAAAAAATTAATAATTCACATGATAAAGCAATGTAGCCTCATCACAAAGTGGAGAAATATGCAATGAATAACCACTTCTTGTTTCCTCGACACTTTTCATTTATATAAGCTTGCTTTGTTTCCAATTTTCAAGTACATTTCTTTATTACAATAATAACCCAAATGTTTATCATCTATGATGTTGTTTATCATGAACGTTTATGTTAATCGTAGCTTCTGATTTAATCACATTCTCTCTTGAATGCAATTTCTTGTGTCGTTTTTTTAAAACCTTGAAGGAAAAATGTCTTTCACAATAAATCAATCATAGGTTCGTCTGTATACGTTCTTTCAAGTAATATCTGAATTGATAGAAATGTTTTTGTTCCATTCGAATCAAACCTGTAGCTGTAAGATTTCTCTACACAGTATATACGGCTTTTCATGGAGTTTTCTTTATCAGGTAATAGAGCAAATATTATTTTTGTATCACTGATTTTTTAAGACTTCTCATCTGTATGTAGTCTTTCATGGGTCGTTTTAGAATTTAAGTGAGCAAATGTTTTTTCACAGAACTGGCATTTATAAGGTTTCTCTCCAGTATGGTTTCTTTCGTGACGCTTTTTAGAATTCAAAGTAGTATATGTTTTTTCACACCACTGACATTTATAAGGACTTTCTCCAGTATGAAGTATCTCATGTTGTTTTTTCTGAATTAATTGAGCAAACATTTTATCGCAATAATCACAATTATAAGGTTTTGCTCCAGTATGTATTCTTTCATGGAGCTTTTTACATTCTAAATTGGCAAATGTTTTTTCACAGTGCTGGCATTTATATGGTTTCTCTCCAGTATGTAGTCTTGCATGGAGAATTTTATGAGGTAACTGAGAAAACGTTTTTTCACAATACTCGCACTTGTATGGTTTCTCTCCTGTATGTTGTCTTTCATGGAGCTTTTTATGAGGAAATTGGGCAAACCTTTTTTCACAGAAAATGCATTTATAAGGTCTGTCTCCAGTATGTTGTCTTTCGTGGACTTTTTTAGAATGGGAATTAGCAAAAGCTTTTTCACAAAATTGGCATTTAAAAGGTTTTTCTCCGGTGTGCTGTCTTTCGTGGGTCTTTTTAGAAGCAGAATGAGCAAATGTTTTTTCGCAATAGTCACATTTATAAGGTTTCTCTCCTGTATGTCGTCTTTCATGAGACTTTTTAGCACATAACTGAGCAAATGCTTTTTCACAGAATTGGCATTTGTAAGGTTTCTCTCCTGTATGGTTTCTTTCGTGGAATGTTCTAGAATTGACAGCAGCAAATGATTTTTCACAATATTTACATTTATAAGGTTTCTCTTCAGAATGCTCTCGTTTATGACTTACCATTTTTTCTAATTGTCTAAAAATCTTGTTACAAAAATTACACCTGAACGATTTCTTTCTAGAACCTGATTGTTTTTCACCCAATTTAATATTGACAGTCTTATTATTTGGATAATGTACAATCTCTTTTTCACTTTTGTTACTGGAATTATTAGTAGCAAAACTAGACAATTCTGGCTTGTTCTGGGGATGTTCTCTATATCTGAATAAATTATTTTCTCTTAAATCGTGTTTTGCCTTTTCATCTTCCAATGTACTGATTGCCATTAATTCTTGAGTAGAGTTTGTGTTACTTGGATTAGTTTTACTCTTCATACGATTCACACGATTTTCTAACCAAATTAAATTTAAATGCTCACTGTTTGCCAGTTTTGAAGTTGCTGCAACATCATCTACGTTTATCTCTGGAAAATGATCTTGTGAAGAATGCGGTTCTGAAAAGTGCTGACCTTCTTCGCCTACATGTTTCTGTACTCCACCAACGAATTCTAATCTAGAATTGTTATTTCCACTTTCTAGCGGTAATTCATATAAAATTAAAACTATAGGTTGGGGATGAATCGACTGAATTTTAAATGTGATAAAGCCATTCACGACGTCTCTCGTAATCGACGAAGCACCAATAATGATGTTTTCAATCGTTACAAATAAATCGTATACTAGGCATCTGTGATTTATTTCTTGTTTTGACTCGCTTAAAGTGACTGAGCGCTTACTGGTTGTTTTTAAATTAGAAATATTGACTTTTAAGTCTTTCATAATTACATTTGTCAATTGTTTGCTGGGTTTGACTCTAAGAACAGGAGCATCAGTTACCTTTACCGCAGACTGCTTACGTGGAAATTTTGTTGTTATATTGCAGCACGGAATTTCTTTTCCACTTAATTCCATACGAGAATCATTGTTTTTCATGATTTCTTTTCCTGCAGTTATTACTTCATAATGAAGGAGAATTTTAGGCTGGTTTAAATGTGATGCAATTTTGTATTTGACAAATCCACTGCTAAACTCTCTGATTATAGGTGATGTGCCAACTATTATATTTTCAATCGTTACGAATAAATCATAGAGTATGGTTTTGTAATGCCTTATACGTCTTGAGACTGTCCGCTGATTCCTCTCCATGGTTTAGTTTAATTCGTGCTCTTTGAATACTGGACCTACTTACTGGTTTCTGCAAATATGCAACTATTTTATCTGTAGAAAAAGCAAAAAAGTATCTAAATTAAGAAACCTTACATTAATGTGCAAATATAATAATATTACAGGATGACTAAAAGTCTGTTGCACCCTTCCTACCCATGCAGAAAATGGAGATATCCCAAATCTGTTGCTATCAGTAAATAGCAAGTTGAGGATGGCCTGTCAGATTGTCTCAAACATACAAATTAGGACACATGCAAATTCTATCTCTTCAATTATAAGAAATAGAAAAAAAATTCCCAATTGTTAAAGCTGTTCAGCATCGCTTGTTCTGAACACTTTAAAAACGCGATAAAGGGTTCTCTGCCTATGGTTGATCAACTTTAATTTCCACTGTTCGGGATGGAAAAGAACTGAAAAACTGATTAACCGAGGTAAATCAGCCCTGAAAGCCATACCAGAAAACCATTCAATGTAGACAGAGCGTCCCGTAATGAGTGAACGAAAATTTAGTAAATTATAATATAGGTGATTCTAAGCAAAAAAAAGTTCATATGAACATGGGCCCGAATTTGAACGATAACTGAAATATTAACAGAAATAAAAATTCCGCCACCAAGATCAACAAGTTAATAACTCAGGTTCTATGACACTTAGGATAATGAAATTTGGAAGAATAATAGGGTACATAAAACTGTGTATACCAACGAGTAGTTTCCGAGTTTCACATTCAACATCGTAACACATGCTCACATGTGAGTACTGACCAGCATGTGTTACGATGATGAGAACTTGTAGAACAAAAAAAACCACACAATCCACAAAATTATTTTCATACCACGTATCTACATTTCGAGGACAAAGTCGTCCTCATCAGCGTGATACAACGAAACAAGAAGGACAAACTTTACATACAATCAGAGAAATTGAGACTGCCAATAATTACTTACTGTGTTTAGTAACTCTCGTTCATCAGCTACGTTCATAAGGCCACTGTCACTATTACGTATTAAGTAGCTGATTGAACGATTCTCTGGCTCTCTCCATAGACTCTAAAGAGTTTAACAAATGTAATATTTTGACAAGACTTCAAGCTATTTGGCTATTGTGTGTACCATAACGATCGTATGGCTTCAAACGCTGCAAGATGTGCTTCTGGAGGCGCTGCGATCACCATTAAGAATGGAATTCAATACCAAGAATTAGTCTCCAAGTTTTATGCAGGTATGGAATCGGCCTCCATCATTATCAATGATGTCTCCTGTGGTGAAGTGAAGTTCGTAGCGCTCTACAATTCACCTAAACACTCTCTTGACGTTAGCGAGCTTGATGAACTCTTCAGTGGTGACACTCCAGTTGTCCTGGCTGGTGACCTAAATGCCAAACACCCAAGCTGAATTCCAGAACGCAGAACTAAAACGGCATGATTCTCCATAGGTATATACAAGAATAACATACAAGATGACATTATTCGCTGATGGACCTGTGGAGGACACCTACTACTGTGACCATTCCCCTACTAGTGATATTCTTGACATTTCACTAATAAAGGGTTTCTTCAAGCCATACAACATCTTTAAGATGGATGATCTTTCTTCTGACCACAAGCCTGTGGCGCTGAACTTCGACAATGTCGACATCAATTTCAGAGAAGAAGTGAAGCATCAGCAAGACTGGAAGCTATTCAAGGAAATCCTCATGGACCATGATCGCCATCTCTAAGGAGCAACCAGTATGGATGACATTTATTTATTTATTTATTTATTTATTTATTTATTTATTTATTATAAAGTTTGCATCCCAAAATGGGATATGTAAAAACTAAAGATATGAAACCAGTCAAGAAGTACTAGCTTGTAATAACAAATTATTAACATGTTAAAGACATCACCAGGCGAATAAACAGTGCCACTGAAACTAGTGCCTATCCATTGGTAAACAAGCCCGTTGATCGAATTATGCTCACTCCAGGAATCCAACGCTTGATTGCAGACAGAAACAAGACCCGTAGGCTTTGGCAGCGCTAACGTTTACCTTGGCTAAAAACCAAATACAGGGTGATTCAGTCAATTTCTGACCATTTCTGTACTATGATTTATTGACCCATTAATGTTTACAAACATAGCATTTCAGTATGATATTTTAGGCAGTTCGGAGTTTTTATTCCCGTGGAAAAGTCTTGATGATATGCTCAATGTGGCCACCACGAACGTTTTGAACTGCTCGCAGCCGAATGGTGAATTTGTGCATAACTCTATCCAGGATTTCTGCATCCACAAGGGTGCAGCAGTCGACGATGCTTTGTCGCAGCTGGTCTAGGGTTCTTGGTGCTGTAGTGAACACACTGTCTTTAAGGAACCCCCAGAGATAAAAATCACATGGGTTAGGTCAGGACCCGTAGGGGGCCAAAGATAGCCACCCCTGAATCGATCTGGAAACCTGTTTGAAATGACACGATTTCCGAATTTCTGATTGAGAAAGTCTAGCACTTCATTAGTGGGTGTGAGGCCTAGCCCCAAGTCTACGCCTCCTTCTCTGCTCGGGGATGAAGAAGGTTTCCAACATGTTAAGGTAATCCTGTGACGTTACGGTGCCCTCAAAAAAGAACGGACCAATGATGCCTCTTTTGGAAATCGCGCACCAAGCCATAACCTTTCGTGGATGAAGAGGTGACTTATGGATCTCATGAGGGTGCTGGGAACCCCAAAAACGAACGTTGTGTTTATTAACGTCACCTGACAGATGGAAGAAGGCCTCATCTGACAACCACAGGTTGTCCACAATGTCCTGATTGGCTTCCATTTCTGCTCCAAACTCCATCGCAAATTGTCGCTTTTGTCTTCCAGTGTCTGTTAACTCCTGATAAACATGGATCTTATACGGGAACAGGTGTAAATCCTTTCTCAAAATTCGCCACGTCGTGGTATACGATAGCCCTTCTTCAATGGATAGGCGGCGAACAGATTTTTTGGTAGGGGAATCGACCAACCTTGTGCGAACATTTTCGACAACTTCGGCCGTTCGAACACGAGCTTCGCTCCCGCCTTTTTTCTTGCCTTTAACACATCCAGTGGCACGAAATTGCCTGACAAAATCCATGATTGCTTGCCTGCCTGGTGCGTCTCGACACTTATACTCCTTCCAGAACTTTCTTTGCACGGTTACAGGTGATTTTTTCTCGAAATACCATTCGACAACCTTGCATTTCTGCTCTGTTGATAAAGCGGGCGCCATTTTTCAACAATACAAACTCCAACTATTTAGAAAGTCGATATGGCGCTGATATTCTTTCAATTGTTTATCCCTAATGCATGTCATTCGAGTAAAATGGTCAGAAATTGACTGAATCACCCTGTACAATAGGTTAGTGCGAAGAGTTCAAGAAGAAGTAAAAGAGCTTCGCGACGCTAAATGGAATGACAAGCTCCTAAGCTTGTCGGCTCGCGACAATTCCATTTGGAACATGGTTAGAATTCTTCAGAAGAAGAAGAATGATACGCTTCCTTCACTTCGCACCCCTCAAGATAATTAGGCCCAAACTAATTAGGATAAAGCTCAAATAATTGCAGATTCCCTAGAGATGCAGTTTGTTACCCCTGATAACAATAATACCGAGAGTCAGCTCATGTCCCAGACAAAGAAAGATGGTCTTGCCAACTTTTATGAAGTCCCACAGCCTACAACTAAGATCATCATCGAGGCCGGAGAAATCGCTACCATCGTAAGAAATCTGAAAAAGAGGAAGGCTCCAGGAAGAGATAAGGTAAATTAGAATGCCTTAAAGAATCTCCCAAAGAACATCATTAGCGACATCTCGAATATCTTAAGCGACTGTTGGAAGTTTTTCTATTTCCTGACTGCTTGGAAGCAGTCTATTGTGTTAAGTATCCCCAAGCAGGGCAAAATCCTGCAATTCCCACGAGCTACCGACCTATCAGCCTACTCCCGTCGATGTCTAAAGTCTTGGAGAAAACGATCCTCACCAGATTCAAGGACCAGTGTCTCACCAATGGTTAAATGCGGAAAGAACAGTTTGGCTTTCGAGCCGCCCACTCGTGTCAGATGGCAGATATGAGGCTCGTTGAAGATCTGAGCACCCCAATAAACATTTCCAGGTACTGTGGAGTAGTTTTTCTTTATGTCAGTAAAGCTTTCGATCTTGTGTGGCACGAGCGGCTAATCTACAAGATGATTAGAGACTGGTTCCCTTTTGATTTAATTATGATGGTGAGATCCTTGCTCAGCAACAGGTTCTATCAAGCCAAAGTTGGCGAAAACTTCTCCACGTCACGCAAAGTAAAGGCCGGTGTCCCACAGAGATCTGTCCTCGGGCCCGTTCTCTTTAATTATTTTGTGCACGATTTCCCAAAACCCGAGAAGTGTAATTTATATTTCTATGCTGGAGATACTCCTATCATGGCATGGGCGCACCAGCCATCTCACGTTATCACTCGGCTGCAGAACGCCTTGAAAAAATTTGAAGACTGGTTTATTTGCTGGAAACTGAACCTTAACGTCGGAAAATGCAAAGCTGTGTACTTCAACAAAAAGCTCAAGCGTCGCCCGGATTCTCTTGTGATATTCAATAATAAACTCGAATGGGTTGACAACTACAAGTACCTTGACGTTATCATCGACTCAAGACTCTCCTGGAATCGTCACGTAACTTATGCTCTGAACAAAGCGAAGAAGGTTAAGTACAGTCTTACAGCTCTTCTGGGTAGAAACAGCGCCGCCAGCATCTTCTTATATATAAAATGCTAACTCCTCCTGCTCCATGCCCTTTTCCATAGTGACGAGCAACAATACAACCTTCATTGTTTCCGACAAATTAAAAAGCACTGATTGTTAAAATCCAAAAATCTCAGCCGAGGTAAAAGACTATTAAGAAAATCTTCTTTTTCGTAGGCTACGGTTCAAAAATATATTGTCGTCATAGATTTAACTATATACATCTATTGACATTTAAAAATAGCACACTAAAATAAAAAAATAAATCAAATTAAATCCTAAATAAGTAATTTAGCTATTCTAAATAACGAAATTCATTACATATATACGATTCTTATTTTTTTATTTATTTTTTATTGTAGGGAACATAAGTTTTTATAATTTATGACATTTATTAAATGTGCATAGTAATAATTTTGCAGTTGAATAAATTAATATAAAGGAAAAGTCAAAGAAATAGAAAAAAAATCCATTCGAATAAGAACAAAAGCAAATAACATTATATTTTTCTCATTTTATAATATTCATTAAACATTTATAATTAAATTTTTAGTTTTAAAATGTAGTGGTCGTGGAATATGCCCCCAAAACAGTCTGCCGAGGAAATTGAGCAATGAAGGAGGTAAAATAAAGAGACCGACTAGTCATTTTCACTGAAGAGCAAAGTTTACATCTAATAGTTGTAGATGTGTTTTTGTGTTAGCTAATAACTGTCAAATTGACAGTAGTGACGTTGTCACATTTAACAGACCACATTATAGTATCGCTCTCATATGGACAGCGACTTTTTTACTATTAGCAAAACTGTCAATTATCGCAGTCCTGTCAGTTATCAGAGTTTTTTTAAAAAATAAAATCGAACTTACAGTTGCCACTGTTGCGGTAACCGTCCTACGCCGGGCTTTCGAATAAAATCAAAAGCAATCCGTGTCTCACCCGCGAACTGCGGTGATACGTTATAACAAACTTGAGCTAGGAAAGAAAGCCAAGCTGTCTGTTTTGAAAACCATCCCTTCACCATTCTCATCTATGGTCATGAGTCTTAGGTAATGACCAAAGGAGTGCCGAAATAGGATTTGGGAGGTTCGGCAGGTGTTCCCTCCTAGATAGAGTTTTCAGCATCACTATAAGGCAGTCTTTAGATATTGAGCCGCTACTTCTCCGCATTAATAGGGCTCAGTTGCTTCTGTATGGCCACATGTACGGATGCTACAAACTGACTTCCTAGACAGTTGATATTTTCCAAGTCGTGGTCGCATAAGAGTCCAAGGGGTCGACCTAGAACTCCTTGATTACATAGAGCATCTGGAATCAAGTCGCTTGAGTATTACCATTGAGGACATGCGCCTGATGGCGGAAAATCTTGAGCGCTGACCCCTCGACCTTAACAGATTTGCAGGTTCGTAAACTAAGTAAGAAAACACTTGAAGCTCGCTTTCATATTGAACGCGACTTATTTACTATTGACAGTCCTGTCAATTATCATAGTTCCTATCATAGATGAAATTTTATAATTAAAATTGAATTTACAGATTGACCTGTTGTGGCACCGTCGTATGACGAGCTTTATTACTAGTCGAAAATAAATTGTTACTGTACAAGACAGTGATTCGGACCATCCTTCTCTATGGTATGCCTGCATGGGCGACTATATATAGAAGCAGATGGAGTGAACTCCAGTCGTTCCAGAGTGTTACCCTGAGGACCATTGAACAGCTTGGAAGAAAGACCGTAAAAAATCTTTACATCCACTCGGATCTGAACATGACTCATACTGGAAAGTGTGTCCAAGATATCCTGATGAACATGGTGCAGACGATGAAGAGCCATGACAATGACCTGGTTGCTGGAATACTGAATAACCGGATGGAAATGAAGTGGCATACAAAGTATAGAAAACCGAGGCATATTCTTGATGTCAACTTCGAAGACATTGGCAACGTTTCCTTCCTGGATTATTGGAAGATGTGATACCATCCTCCCCCTCCTCCCGTCTCCTGACAATCGTCAAGCTTATTTTTTGTTTCTTTCATAATGTGGAAGACCTCGTTAGGTTAGTCAGGCTTCTTGCCTATTTCATGTGGAATTTATTCCGGAAGGGTGAGAAACGTGTAAGCACTGCTTACGTCCCACCTGAACAAATGTACACTTCACTATTCGATTGTCGATTGTTTCATTGTATCAATTTTGTAATAAAATTGTTATCACGCTGATGAGGACGACTTTGTCTTCGAAATGTACATACGTGGTATGAAAATAATTTTGTGGATTGTGTGTTTTTTTTGTTCTACAAGTTCGCACCATAACTAGATCTCCGCAGTTACTTGGCTCTATTAGAAGATTGCATAATGTGTTCGATATTGAATGCGTAACTCGGAAACTACTCGTTGGAATTCGATCAAATATTAACTGCATACAGTTTTATGTACCCTATTATTCTTCTAAATATCATCATCCTAATTGTTATTAACTTGTTTATCTTGGTGGCGGTATTTTTATTTCTGTTCATATCCCAGTTTTCGTTCAAATTCGGATCCATGTACTTACGAATTTTTTTGCTTAATATCACCTATACTACCATTTACCAAATTTCGTTCACTCATTACGGGACATCCTGTTTGTACAAGGTGGTTATAATTTAAGTTACATTATTCAGAACCCTCTAGAGCCCATTCTACTGATCTGATTTTGAAGAAACTTGGACTATACATTATATAGACCAAGTGGAAGAGATTTTTGCAATAAAAATTAGTTCAAATTTCGACCACTAGGTGAAAAAGTGGTGTCTAGAAACACGAAACACAAATTGGAAACTCAAAAAATTATTTATTCACAGTTCAATGTGCATTCCATTTGTCTCAATCATATGTTTAAATCGCGTTATAGCGTGTTCAACAGTAACTCGAAGGGTTTCTTGAGGAATTGCAATAACATGGGGTGTTATGCTTGCTTTCAATTCAGGCAGGGTCTTTATGCTTCCTCAATATACATGATCTTTCAGGAATTACCACCATCAGAAGTCACAGGGATTCAAATTCGGAAAACGAATAGGCCAGACAGTCCGAAAACTTCTCGAAATATCCAATCATCTCCAAAGTGGGCACGATACAGTTCCTTCACTTGTCGGGCAATATGGAGTATTGCACCATCTTACATTATAACAATAGTCTCTAAACATTCTCGTTCTTGCAAAATATGATCTGCTGCTGCGTAAGTTCACAATAACGGGCACACGTGATGGAACACATTTAGAACTTTAAGGAGTGTTCTCCTCAAAGAAAAGAGGCCAAGTCTGAAATCAGTGGTAAAACCAGATCATGCAGTAATGAAATCAGAATGCAGAGGCTGTTCGTGCACAACATTAGGACTTGCAGTATCCCAGATGCGTCAGTCCTGAGTATTCCCTGCTCCGTCTAGGGTAAAATGCGCCTCGTCTGACCACAAAATGTTCCAAAGCCATGAATTGTCAACGGCTCTTCTGGCCAAAAACGGCAAGCAAAATCAGTGCGTTGATCCGGGTCTTGAGGGAGCAGCTTTTGCATCACATGTATCTTGTATGGATAACACTTTAAAATGAGTCGCCGAACTTTTCGTATCGTAGACCAAGAGAGAGATAATTCACGTTACACTGCTCGAGCAATTGTTGAAGATATTGGGAACCGGACGCTTTTTCAACCACAGCAAAACGACTTCTTCCACGCTTTTATTTGAAATCTGTTTCCGTCCTCTTCCTCTCAGCATACTCAACTCCCCAGTCTCTTCAAATTTAGTAATCATCTTTTTCAAACCATTACTCGTCATAGGCCCTTTTCGCAAGTCTTTCAAGCGTCGAAATTCTCGCAGTGCAGCAGAACCATTAATGCAGTAAAACTCAATAAAACAACTTGACCAGTAAAACTCAATCTTTCTTCTATAAAAGCATGGTGAAGAATGATTTTACAGCTGATTAATGGCATTCTAAAACGTTTTAAAGCCTTCCTAATTGGCTTAGTGCCCTTTCTTGTATGATAAGCGCCATCTGGTGGTCGAAATTTGAACAATTTTTTTTATTGCAGAAACTTCTTCCCCATGGTCTATATTTCAACTTGGTATATTTCAAGTTTATTCAAAATCCGATCAGCAGAACGTGCTGTACAGTGGTCTGAATAGTGTAACTTAAATTATAACCACCCTGTACAATGACTCTGTGGTGGGACTTTACTTTTACTTTTAGTTTTATATTTGATCGATACAAAGAGTTAATCCTCGAAGGCGGTGTCACAGAACTTTGTGGATATCTTTCACTAGCTGCCTATCAACGAATATGGTTCCAATTCGATGGAACACCACCACACTTTGGAGCTATCGTACATGAAAAGTTATATCAGATGTTTCCAGACCAAAAGATTAGATGTGGCGATCCCATTGATTGGCCCACACGCTCTCCTGATCTCACACCTCTTAACTCTTTCCTGCGGGATTACATCAAAGATGGAGTTTATGCCACAGTATGAGTGCTATGATGGTGGTCCATCGTGTTGGAATGCCATTCGTTGATAGGCAACTAGTGGCAGATTATCCACCAGATTTGTAACAACGCAAATTTGTGACAACTTTGTAAGAATTCCTTCATAAAAGTAAGGTCCCCTCTCAGAGTTTTTGTAGAATCCACACCACACATTCAGCCTCCAATTTTCCTGATGATTAGTAAATGGAAAGCCTCCTCGCACACGATAGGAGTGGAAGCGATGTGCCTGCAATAGGATGATAAGATTGTTGACAACCAGCATCTGCAGCAACTGTCCTGCTACTTGCATATGTTACTAGCAACTGCTGCTAGAATTACAGTGGCTTTTTCCTCATTGACTGTTATCCTAATGCGACTTTGTTAGGACGCTGTGTTAGTCGACTTTGAAGCGGACGCTGCTGGATGCTATTCGTGTCCAGAAATCGCTATCTGACTCGTTGTAGAGCCTGACGGAAAGGTTGGTAGGTTACCTTGATGCAGTCTAACGGCAGCACTGTAGTTCTCTTGTGTCATCCCAAAGTAGATAACCACTTTGATCATTTCTTGTTTTCTGCATTCTGTCATCTTAACAGTGAACTGCCGTACTGACAGCTTGAATTTGCCTTTTAAAGCAATTTAGCAGATAACACTTTATCGGATTTTGAAAAAGAAAAATTTTAAGTGTTCAGAATGGGATGCAACTGATTGAAGAGATCGAATTTGCATGTTTGAAATCAATCTGCCTGGACCAACCAACAGGGAACCCTCGATTTCCTATTTATTAGCTGCAACTGATTCGAGATATCTCATTTTCTGCATAGGTAGGAGTTATTAGATGCTTGCACCAGATCGCAGGATAAGGCCCCTCCTTTCCTATTTATTTAGAGGTTATGCTCTGTATTTCATGTAGTCTTTTGGCTCTTACCGAAACGCAAATGTAAGAATAACAAGTCAGGCAACCGAAATGCCCAGGACCGATAGGATTTTAAAGAAATCGAGAACGAAAAGGAAAGCATTTGATTTCTAAAGAAGCCTTTCATTGTTATGAATGAGATGAGGTTGCTAAGGAAGCCTATGATTGCTAAGCAAGGCGTACTTCTAAGGGAAACGTATAGTTCAGACTGAATAAAACTATCTGAAAAGTTAAATAGAGAAAGTAGCATTTCTCTATAGATTAGAACATATACAAATCCTTTAATTTATTAGCATTCCTATTAAATAATCTTTCTTCAAAAACAATTGCCAACGCATTTCTGCGTAAGCATGTATCATTGAAGGGATGAGTAGCTACTAGCTATTGTTAAAATTTGCCTAACACAAACTAACTATTGATAATATAAGGTGTAAGTAGTTACATGCCATATCTTAGCAGTGAAAGTTTCCAATAGTTTCATAATGGCATCATTAAAACACGAATTATGGAACCAATTTCAATTATCATTAATTTTACGTTATATTCATTCATGACACGTCATTGAAAGTTGTTTGATATATTACATGCCATATTTTATCACTGAAAGTTCTAATGAACCATAATGGTTCCACAAAAAACAGGTTCCTTGAAACCAATTTCGACTATCATTAATTTTACGTTATATTCATTCATGGCACGTCATTCCAAGTCGTTTGATATATTACATGCCATATTTTAGCATTGAAAGTTCCAATGAACCATAATGGTTCCACAAAAACCAGGTTCCTTGGAACCAATTTCGACTGTCATTAATTTTACGTTATATTCATTCATGGCACGTCATTCCAAGTCGTTTGATATATTACATGCCATATTTTAGCATTGAAAGTTCCAATGAATCATAATGGGTCCATGAAAAGCAGGTACCTTTGAACCGATTTCGACTATCACTAATTTTACGTTATATTCATTCATGGCACATCGTTCCAAGTCATTTGATATATTACACGTATATATTTTAGCATAGAACGTTCCAATGAACCATAATGGGTCAATGAAAAGCAGTTACCTTTGAACCAATTTCGACTATCATTCATTTTACGTGATATTCATGCATGATACATCATTCCAAGTTGTTTTATATATTATATGCCAAATCTGAGCTTTGAAAGTTTCCCCTGAACCAAACTGGTTCCATGAAACCACATACCATTGAACCTATGTCGACTGTCATTAATTTTACGTTAATATTCAATCATGATATGTTCTTTCAAGCTGTTTGATATAATACCTATGCCGACTGCCATATCTTAGCATTGAAACTTTCCAGTGAACTATAATTGTACCACTAAACCACATACCCTTCAACCAGTTCTGACTGATATAGACCATCAAGGAAGACGATCACGTGTCTTCACTTAATTCACAAGCCTTTTCTCTGCTTTAGCTATAGAATCTTAAAGGGAGAACAGCATTTGGCAATGCACAGGCCATTTATACATGGAATTGTATAGTGAAAAATTGGTCCCCTATATTATTTTTGACCTTTTGAACCGGAAGTAGTTGACCGATTTTTTTCCACCAAAGAAAAACGGAAGCGTTCGGAAGCGTCTTCCGATTTCCCTAAGTTGTCGAATTGCGAAAACGGAAGTCGAAAATTCGGAAGCGTTCGAAAGCTAGAGCACCAACAGACAGACAGACGGACGCACATTGTGAAAACATAAGTACCTATCGGTCCTAATAATTGAAGTGTCAGCTATAATAAAGTCTACCATATTGAATTTTTAAACCTATTTCTTCTTTAAATCAATTGCAATATTGACCATGATGCTGTTACTAGAGTTTTTAGTCACCCTGTATTAAGCAAAATTGATTGCATTGTATTGTTTCTTAAAGCCGTAGCTTTTTTTTTTTTTAAATTAAAGTTAGCCATTTACTAATTATACCTTAATACCTGAAAAGTGCCCTATTAAACATGAAGTATATTCAACTAGACCTCCATAACTTAGAAAACTGTCAAGTTTTTAATTGTTAAATTGAAATAAAATTTTAAAAAATATAAGCGCAAATACAACAACAAATTTATCAGAAAATCTCAAAAGACGGGTCAGAATGATGGCGACGCTGCGAGAAGGCAACTCCAAAAAAAAAATGATGTTCGTAGCCTGTCTTTCACAGATATTTTTGAAGCAGATAAGTGCTCCTGAATCAACTTGAATAATATATTTAAAAAATAAATCTTCGACTCAAGAGCAACGCAAAAAATTGACCGTTTTCGAATTAAAATTTGATGAAATAGATTCAAGCGGGCGACGCAGAAGATCGTACTTTGGTTAAACAGGTGAGGAATTAAATTATGTTGCGAAAAATATACGCAGGACTTTTCACCACATTTTAATAGTGACTGTAATATTAGACACTAGTTTCGATGATGTGTGTAATATTAAACTTACGATCTTTCAAGAAAAGCTTTTTGAGCAATTAAATACCCTCTACCGCAAGTAGGAAAATGATCTAGTCGATTCACTAGACTTAAAATTTGAACAAGTGACTAATAAAATTATGATTGCTATAATGCAAACCATGTTAATAACCTAAAAGATAACGTGAAATCACAAATGGGATTATTAATTAAATAAACCAAGGATATGATGGCATCTATATTGAATAACATTACACATGCAAATGAGACACCAATGAGAAGTTTCAATCGGATAACCAGGAAGCCGCGAAATAACCACATCAGTTATACACTGGTCACGACTATTTCAAATGAGACTACTATTGATCAGAATATTTCTACTTCTTTGAATGTATTTGATAATATCGAACAAGCCATAAGCCGATGGTGGTGCTGATGCAAATCAAGCACCGTAGGGTAATGGATTCCGCCAAGGGTGCGTACTGTCGTCCCTCTTGTTCATTTTCTTATGGACTGGATAGACAGCGTAGCCGAGGCGATGAGCGTAATAGTGTGGGTGACTATCTGGTGAAGTTGCTGTTTGCTGACGATCTTGTCCTCCTTGGGTCTTCTTGCATTGGCCTTCAACATTCTCTAGAACGGTTTTTAACCAAGTGTGAAGAGGCTGGGATCCGTGTGGCTAAGACTGAGGTTCTGGTCCTTTGAAGACAGACTACTCAATGCGTTCTCCAATTTGGAGGAGCCTCATTGAGACAAGTATCTCGTGACTGCAATTACAAGGGCAGAGAATTAAATGCTCGATTCGGTATAGTAATCTGCAGACGCGCACTATGGCGTTTGTGGTAATATAACTGTGCTGGGAAACAAAGCCAGCTCTTTGCTTTCATATTTCTGCCACCCTCACAACTCCGACTCCATTGGAACAATTTAGCCTAAACTTCATAGTAATGGAGATCTTGCTTAGCGGAATCTACATAACGAATTTCACTCCTTTATATGCATAAATACACGTAGACCTTTTGGTCCCTATAATTAGAATACAAATACAATTAGAATTTTCATTCCCGTAATTCCGACCCCAGTTGGCCAATCAATGCCAAACTAAATAGCGAAGGTGCACATGTCCATAGTAAGCTAAATTCCGAATTTCAACCTTCTACCTCAAAGAATGCGGAAATTATGAAGTGGACGGACGGATAGACGGACACAGTGAAACCATTAAGTAGCCCCATTCTTATGACCATAGCATGGTGAAGTTGAAGCTATCACAGCAGTTTTAAACAACTGCCACTCCGTTTCAGCAATCCCACGGTCACCTATTTGAACCTTGATGATATATTATTCCTAATATTTCGCTAGCATTTCGTTGGCATGGATTCAAAGAACCGCAAAGTGGTACTCAATTGATGGTTCTGATCCTCTCCCGACACGAGTATCGAACGCTGATTGGAATAAGCCAATTGACACGATTACAAAATCAATCAGTGACTTCTGGTATATTGCGTCCCTGTACCAGGTATACATATGGACATGCATGTATTGGAAGAAGGTGTTCGTAATCGAAAGTCCATTGTTAAAAAAAAGATGCAACAAAAACCTCCCATTCGCATTTAAAACAGAGTCACTATTCCTCCTAATCACGCCTTTCCATGTTTGGTCATTAACTCCTACGTGTGCATTGAAATCGTCCTCTAGAATGACAGAATCTGCTGAGAGGAGCGTCAACTTCGTATACAGTGGTGGCCAAACATTTAGCACCTATATTGGCTTATGTTGTTTGTTACCAAAAATTCTAACCAGTTATTACGTCTGATGTACTTTCTGCCATCACATGCACGTCTCTTCCGACCACAGCACGTTTTCCCATTGTTGTGTTGTCCAGTTCAGATGGGCATGAGCAAAAGTTAACCTAGCTTTCTTGTTCTTTAATGATACAAGAGGTTTCTTTCATGCCACTCGCCCAAACAAACTAAACTGGTTTAATCGTCGACGAATAGTGCGAGAACTAATACTAACGTGAAGATGAACAGACAATTCACCTTGAATCACTGTTGAAGTTAAGGATCTGTCTTTTTTGGAGAGATGATGAATGATACGGTCGATGTGCGGGGTCAGTTTTTTAGGTCTTCCTGGTCTTGAACGATCTCTGACAGAACCAGTGTTGTTGTACCGCTGAACTGTACGTATACAACATGATTTGCTGCAGTTAACAATTTTGGCAATGGCATCAAATGTTACTCCTTCATTGCGTAATAGTCTAATTTGTTCACGAAGATTCTAGCGATATATTTTGTCGTTTTCCCATGACTGCTGGTTAAAACATGTGCAAGTGAAATTAAACTTGTTGCTTATACAATGAGTATATTAAAATACGACAAACTTACAATGCGGAACCCACGTTTAAGTCGCAAACACGTTAGGGTGCTAAACTTATGTCCAGCCAATTACTTAAATATTCTGAAACATGCTCCCCTTTTCATAGTGTATCCTCCAAAATATTATTTTTTTAAATACTTTGTTTCAGATAGTCTCATTTATTTTGTAGCAGGGGTGGAATTAACTTTGAGCCTTGATTTTTCAAATATTGGCAATATTTTTAGAGCCATTTGGTTGGTGCTAAATTTTTGGCCACCACTGTATAAAGAGCGGTTATTCTGTGACTGCAGGATCCAATCTGCAATATAATCTGGCAGCCGGGAGGCGTATATTCGAAACGCACGAGGTGCAGACCATCATTCGCTCTCTAGTGGCAATAAACATAACCTTACGCCCTCCAGGAGTCCAACTTGTTTACTAGTCCAACTAGATTACACTGGCACTGTTGTATTTTTTATTATTATTTTTTTTTTGTATTTTTTTTTTTTTTTGCTCGGAGTGAATTTTTTTTTAAAGACTGGGGGGCTGCGCCCCCCAGACCCCCAC
>JAHWFO010089604.1:973501-1005958 GCA_023313115.1 Rhysida immarginata | reverse complement strand
AGGTGGTGTTGATCACCTTCGATAGGGTATTGTTAATCAAATTTCTACCAGTAATAAGCTAGAAATTGTCCCTACCGTAGGTGATGTAACAATGTATGATTTTTCCGTAAGCAGGCTTTCTCTCTAGGCGGTATTGCCTGATCACAGTAGTCTGAACAACAATCCAACCTTCATAGTTTCCAACAAACGAAAAAAACTGTAATTGTTAAAATCAAAGAGGAAGACAATGAAAGTTGGATTGTTGCTTAGACTACTAGGTGACTTTTGAGTTCCCAGGCCTGTCTTTCTCGTGGGCTATGATACAGCGTTTGGTGACGTTATTTCATGGATGAAAAACACATGAGGAAAGCATGGACATTTGAGCCAGATGATTAATAAATTAAAAAAAATTCCTAACCCAAGCAAAACTTCTTCAAGAATAATTCCCTGCTCTTGAAAAGTCCAAATTGGAAAAAAGGAACATGAGAAATACTTTTCTGAATAACATATCACATAAATTTATATCAGAAAAAAGGTTTTAAAAATATCAAAAACTACGCTTTTCTGATTTTTTTTTTTGTATTAGTTTTATAACCATAGAAATAATGCATTAAAAGTATCATACGGTGTATATGAATTCGCATATTTGCTAAGAAATTTATCTTTCATTTTCTCAGTTGTTAAAAAATGGCATTTGGCCAGCTCTGGTTCTCAACCCTTCAAATCTAACACAGGGCTTAAGGTTACGTTTAACGCTATGGCTACAGTCACGGAACCGTGTACGAGTTTTCAGTCCCGGAATGACGTCACTTCCTGCTACGTGAAGGGAAGAGCGGTGCACGGCGGTCGCGTCGAATGTTCAAGTCACATGTGCGATGGATTTTAAAGATAGATTTTCATCATATAACGAATTATAAAGCTTTGTTAAGGATATTCTAAGCAAAATTTTGTTCAATTTGTGGACATGCGACTCTAGAACAACTGAAGGGGCCACAAAAAGGGGACGAAAACGACACATAAACGACGAACTTCGCTTCCCTATTGCTAAATAGAGAAATAAGGAATTAAAATGACTGAAAAATGGTTTATAAACGATGAGGGTAGCGAAATTATTCCTGTATTTCCTTTGCACGATCACAAATTTTATTACAGCTAAACAACGAATCATTTTCCCTAATGTAGCTAAAAACTTGAATGACCCCCCTATGCCGCAGATCCGTAAAACAAACTCGATCACGATCCCGTGGCCGCCGTGCACCGCTCTTCCCTTCACGTAGCAGGAAGTGACGTCGTTCCGGGACTGAAAAATCGTACACGGTTCCGTGACTGTAGCCACAGCGTATTTCTAAATTTGAATTTAAATTGATAGAAATAAAATGGCTTCCCTCAACCTTTTATATTCATGTGTTCTAAAAATTAAAAATAAGATTCAGGAGGTACATGTAAGTACGAAAACGATTAAAATCATTCAATCTCCTTCAAACAGAAGATAAAAAATTAACTGAGGAAACGTCTTCAAACATATCACAATAACAAATAGGAAAAATTCCGCGACCTGAACTCGAACTAGGGACCAAGCATATCGCTAGTACAGCTCTTACCAATTTAGCTATCGCGGATATGAAACGCATGCCGTTACAAGATATCCTACCATTGAAAGGATAAGCACACAAGAGTTAAATTTTTTAAAAATTGAAAGTTAGTTAAGTTCTTTACACATTGAAAGGTTGATTTCGCTAGTCATATGGAGAAAAGCATGTATTTGATTCGCTCTGTTTGTATCGGTCTGAATATCCTGCGATTTCTCAAAAATGGTTTAAGTTTTTTTATAAATTATGAAGAAAGCAAAAACGAAGTTAATGAAATGTTGGCATCTTTATTCGAGAGATTAAAAACTACAGTAGGAAGTAAAAAAATGAAACTTTAGGCACAAAATGAGCATAATATTATGACCAAAAGAAAACAAAACTAGGTAAATGACCATGCAAAACAAGGAAAAAATTTTAAA
This sequence comes from Rhysida immarginata, assembly GCA_023313115.1. Lineage (NCBI taxonomy): Eukaryota > Metazoa > Arthropoda > Chilopoda > Scolopendromorpha > Scolopendridae > Rhysida > Rhysida immarginata. Next base: position 1,003,971 of record JAHWFO010089604.1, on the reverse strand, counting down.
CGATTGATTTCAACTCGATAAAAATGTGCAAGTACTTTAACCAAATCGACAGTGGAAGGTTTTGTAGCCTTGTCATTGCTAAAACAAATAGCTTCTATTGATGCAGCCACTTTTTAATAATTTGTCATAATTCTTTTATAATAATTTTCTTTTAATAGAATTTTATTAACATCCAAATTAATATGAATGCAGTATACTTTAATATTGTCATGTATTTAATGTAATACACAGTAAACCATACAATGTTTCAGTACTAACAATAATAAAATGTAATGTTAAATCATGCGTGTCCTATGTCCATTTTTATAAACCACTGCTTTTAATAATCAAATTTTAAAAATCAAGTTTTCAACATAACCATCGAATTTTTTCTTTAAATGTAAATGAGCTTAATTTCATAAAATTTAAATAAAATAGCATGTGTTATCCACTTTTATTTGCATTACTTCAACAATCTATTTCATGTGTTAAAATATGTGCGGCGTTTCTTTATACCACTGAAATGTCCATTTTCATAGAGATTTATTCCTAAAATGTTTGCAATTTATTGTCAAAATGAAAATCTTCAGACATCATGAAATATCGTGTACTCTATACTAAAAACAAAACAAAAAACATGGAGAAGTCGATCTAATGCACTTAGTGAGTAGAACCCCTTTTCTTATCTTGAGTAGAAAAACTTTTCCTGATCGCTAGATCAATCATGTCTGGCATACACAGAATATCAGGTCTTTTTTCACGGAGTTGTTCTTCATCGCTTATAGTATGCATTCGAAAATTCTTCTTGCGTCAGTCAATGCATTCTACTGAATAGTATGACCATGTTCCCCAATAAAATAGCATTATTATGTAAAGAATTCTTCTTGCACCCGCGAATAAAGATAGAAGAAAACAAAGCTTGCGCTGATAGAAGAAGGAAAAAAAGTAAAGTAAATTGTGATATGAATTAGAAGCCGTTATCTACATAATTGCCCGAAAATAAGTGATAACTGAAATAATTAATTTTCAAAATAATTCGTGTCTAAGAAGATTTTGTATCTAAAATTTCAAGCATTAAATCTTATTTCACGTTATTTTTCCATTGTCAATGGGGTGCGTTTATAATCGCCTCGAACATATTTAATCGCATGCAAAAATCTGAATCTAATTATGTTAAAAAGTGTACAAGTACAGAAAGAATGAAATGGAAACTTTCTAAAGAAACAATCCTATTAATTACCTGTTTGCTTAAATCCTAGGAATTCCGACTCCTACTTTTTAAATTTCACAAAGAGAAAGAACTTGCTTCTCACAAATGCCCACTGCCGCCGGATACTCTCGTTATCTGAGGAGCAGGAGAGCATTTTTGGGGTCATGTTTAAATGATGTCAGCATTTAGCTCAGAGAAAGCTTCTTTCTTCCCCTTCCTCAGAGGGGGAAGAGTGATAAAAAAATAAGCTTTTTCTGTCACCCCTTAAGATGGCGGCGTCATGAATACTGCTTCTTAATGTTTATAAATGCATTTTATTATTTTGGCATTTCAATGAAAAAGCTATAAATATTAATGAGTAAATAAAATAAAACATTTACGACGGAATTGGATAAAAATAAATTAAATAAATAAAATAATATAATTCAAATTTAATTAAAATAAAATAATAAAATAAGAATACATTAATTAAATGATAAACAAATACAATAAATAAAGCTAATAATTAATTAAATAAACTGGACTAAATGAATAAATAAAATAAAATAATTAAATATACAAATTAATAAAATAAAATGAGTAAAATAACAATTAAATTAAATTATTGCTCTGGAGATATAGCTTTACAAAATGCGTCAGCGAAAATAAAATTAATTTCACGTACTGCTAAATTGAAATATCTTTTTTTATATAAATAATTGATTTTCCCACTAAGAGCTCAAGTTATTTTTTTACAATAATTGTAAAAAATAATTTTTTGTTGCCACGCTTTAACATAAGAATTCATGAAATTAAAAAAAGACAGGTGTATCATGGCGTATTTTTTTTTTCATTTTAAAATCTAATATGAAACTGTTGGCTCTATTTAAAGGAAATAAACTTTGGAATCTCAAATCGTCTGCCATTCTTCTTGAGAATCGAAGCACCGCCTGGTGAGCACTTAATCCCAAATCCCTTGATTATTCACTGAGCTTCCTCCCGGAGGAAGGAAGAAATCTCTATGCCCTTCCTCAAAGATAAGAAAAATTATTTTGAACATAAATGAGAGTTAATAAGCATAAACAGAGAGTCAGAATTAAGGATCAGTTTTGTCACGAGCATTGCATGAATACGTTTCCATTATGCGATAAAACATTGGATAAGGTTTTTGCTAACATTGACGGGACTGTTAGCTTATCTTGTTTCTGAAGACAAATATCATCCTACACTTGAAGTTCATCTTTCAGGACTTTTGAAGTGTTATGTTCAACTAGGTGGATAACTGATAAATCAAAAGCTGATTTTCTTGGTCTTTATCAACATTGTGCTAATTTATCTTTGTCTGATGTCTATATTTCGAAAGATGTTGATCAAGCTTGGAATTCGATGTTAAATATAATTTATGAGGCTTATAAAACTGTTATTCCGTATAAGAAAAACAGTGTTATTAAACGTTACAGATTTCCAAGTTGGGTTTCTCGTAATACGATTAATGTTTGGAAGTTAAGCAATACTAGATAGACGTTTTAAATATTCAAAACTTCCTTCTGACTATGAGCAATTTAGTTTTTGGAAAATTACTTTTAAAAAAAAATTTAAAACTTGATAAGGAAAAATATTTTGGTTCTCTTGATGAGTTATTAAAGTCTAATTCAAAAAAACTTTAGGCATACAACTAATTTGCTTTTCGGTCGAAAACCTTTCTGATAAAGACACTATTTATAAACTGAGGCAATATTCAATTCTACGTTTAGTAAGAACTTTGATGAGACTTTGGATGATTCTACTCTATCGATTTTTGACTCGTATGAATGCCAATTCCTTCTTTTCTGTTAATTTTGATAGTTTTTCACCAGAACGGGTGATTATAACACCTCATAAGATGAAGCCTCAAAGAGTTGTTTCTTTAATTCGATTCCTGATTATATCTTTAAAGGATTAATACCTGTGATTGCTGTTCCGTTAGATAAAATATATAATTTATGTCTTAAAAATGGTAATTATCCTGTTCACTGGAAATGCGCTAATATTTATCCTATTCCAAAAATAAAACATTCATCCTATGTCACAGATTTCAGTCCAATTTCTGTTATTCCTTTTTTCAGCTAAAATATTTGAAACTATCTTGGCCGAATAATTAACCGTATTATTATTTAATAATTAACCGCAAAAATTCGATTATAATTTTTTTACAGAATAACAATTTTTGATATAATATATAACACGGTTCCGTTGAAATTTTTAATTTTGGTCCATAATTTCTATATAAAAAATGCTTTGAAAAGCAAAAAATAGCGCGTTTGCATTCCCCTCGCGCCGGCCATTATTTTTCCGGAAGTGACGTAGTGCGATATTAGCTGCTGGGGTCGATTTAATGTTTTAATGCTAATTCCAGTTGTTTGCAAGCTTTCACAGCGTGATTTTTTTAAGTAAAAAAAAACGAGAAAGAGATTCCAAATATTACTTTGGTTATAATAACATAAATGTGAATCTCCTTTCTGAATGAAAATAAAATAAAATTAAAATAAAATAAATAAATGAAAGGCACCAATGTAAGTTCTAATGAAGGAAGGGATTAAAAAAGGTGATTCACATGTTATTGCAATATTATCAAACCACTCCTTTTATTATATAATAATTATTTTGGTCATTTTAATTCATTTAATGTACTCTATGTAAATAAATATTTATTGAAATGTGTGTAGCTTTTAAAGCGAAGCCACGAATAGATGATTTTCAAAAATGAAACGTTACATGAATGACAATGAATGAATTTTGAAACTTTTTTTAGTTTGTTTATTAAAAAATCACACTATGGAAGCTTTCAAACAATTAATGCTAATTATTTCTCTAATTCTCTGTGTTGACATGGATTTTACAGCATTAAAAATTAGCTCTCTCTCTCTCTCTCTCTCTCTCTCTCTCTCTCTCTCTCTCTAACGTCTCCTGATATTTTCTCACTGAGTAGATATTTACGACCGATCTTCCCGTTGGCCAAGAATAAAAATCATATTGCGGTAGTACATTGGAATATTAGAGGACTGATTTCCAATTGGGAAGATGTCTCTCTATTAAAAAGTAAAGCGGATATATTGACTTTTTGTGAAACTTTTTTAAGTCCGGATATGTCAGTTAGTATCTCCAGATTCCATACTTATACAAATAGTAGGGAAAAGCATGGCGGGGGGAATTTAACCTCGGTTAGCTCTACTATCCCCCACTACATTAACTTTTTCAAACATGTCAGAGATGTAGCTATTATTGATCTGGTTGTATTTCTTCAGGGAGTCTGGCTTCATGTTTATAGCGTCTATGTTCCTGGCTATCTGAGTAAAGATAACTGGAGGGATATTGCTAGCCTTTTTTCTCCCCCCTTTGTAGCCATTGGAGATTTTAATGCAAAAAGCCCCCAGTGGGGATGTAAAAATTATAATCAGAACGGGCGCTGTCTAGAAGATCTTCAAAGCCAGTTTAATTTTACCGTTCTTTTCACCTCAGAACATACCTTTCATCCATCTAACTCTGCATGGTCCTCGGCAAATCTTGATCTGGCCTTAGTTTCATTGGACTGCCCCTTCCCTATGCATCTGGAAAATATTCCAGGTACATACGGAAGCGACCACCAGCCGATTCGTCTAACTATTTCCCTCAAGTCTCCAAAGTGTCCTCTTCGCAGTGCTACATTACCCGCATCTGACAGCTCTTCCTCTTCTACTGCACACGAGCCTCAGCCCCTGAAGGGATGTTACTTTCGTTCCCCAGATATTCTCTCTATCCTGAAAGCTTTTCAGGCTAATATTCAAGGCCCTGTTTCCCATAAAGCCAGGGTCATTCCTATGAGACCATGTTGGTGGAACGCAGACTGCGAAACAGCTGTATGGGAAAGGAACAAGTCAAGGAGGATGTTTTTGAAATGTAGGTGTGACCAATGCTGGCTCTTATCTAAAAGAGCTAAAGCAATATGTAAAAAAACCCTTAAGAAGAACAGAAGAAAATTTTGGAAAATCAGGGTTCAAGATGATAGTCCTAACAGCATATGGAAAACCCTCAGATGTTTTCGAAAGAATGCACCTTCGCTCATTCCTCTTATTAAAGGTAAGGATAGCAAGCTGCTTGACCCGGAATCTTCTGCCAGAGCCATTCTCATGGCGACAGTGGGTGCCAGGTCTACAGCTGATTTACCATGGCCTTGTCACCTATCGGGAGATTTCTGCTCAGAGGAGCTACGCTCCCCCTGGGAGAGGTCCTTCACAAAATTTGAACTAACTTCGTCTTTTAGATCGACGCGAACAGCGCCTGGTCCCGATAAATTACAAAATTCCACTTTCCTGAATTTAAGTGACAGTCAACTGGGACTCCTACTTGAGGCCATCAACAAATCTTGGCTGTCAGGCATTATCCCGCCTAGATGGAAAGACGCTACTATCTTTCCCATCCTCAAGCCCAATAAGTCCTCAGATGATCCACAAAATTACAGGCCAATTGCCCTTACATCGTGTCTGATTAAAATAGTTGAGAGGATGGTAAACAACAGGCTGCAGCATTTCTTAGAGTCTCATGAACTTCTGCCAAATTATTCATCGGGTTTCAGGAAGGGGCGTGATCACACTCACTCTGTTATCAATCTTGTAGATGATATATATGCAGCGAGAGAGAAAAATGAGAGTATTGGTGTCATATTTCTCGACGTTAAAAAGGCTTTTGATTCTGTGCCTCATGAACTATTGATTAATAAGTTAATAAATATTCAAGTTCCCAGTAGACTGGTGCTATGGATTTCTTCCTTTCTCAGGATGAGGAAAGTCGGTGTCAAGTTCCCCGGCGGGGAAGTCTGGGCAAACAGCCATCAAGGGGTCCCACAGGGATCCATACTAAGCCCCACGCTTTTTAATATATATACAAGAGATGCCTTTAGTAACGTTCCCATGGAGATTAATAAAAGCATTTTTGCAGATGACATGGCTATTTGGACTGCGAGCAGCTCCATCCCAAACATCCGCGCAGCTTTGCAAGACGCCTGCGATGCGCTCGATAGTTGGGGAGTGGATAATCACCTTAACTTCTCTCCTGATAAATCGGTAGTTATGTGTATTGCTAAAACAAGGCCCTCTCCGCTGCTCACAATTATCATGCAAGGAGAAAAACTCCCCTGCAGACGCACCCACAAATTCTTAGGTTTTCTTATTGATGACAGACTATCTTGGAAGTGCCACATAGCAGAAGCAAAAAGACGTGTTCAAAGCAATTTGGCTCAGCTGAAGCTTATCACTAGGGCAAAATGGGGACCAGCATGGAGTGAATCCTCCAAACTCATTAACACGCTTATTAAATCCACGGATATCTCAGCTATTATCTTCCTCCTTGCCCCCAAGAGTGCAATTGAGCCTTTAGTTAAAGAAGAAAGGAAGATTATCCGAAGTTGTCTTCATGCCCCTCAATCCTCGCCTTGTTCGACGCTTTATATAGAAGTGAACTTACCCCCCCCCCCCCCGCATCTAAGGTGGGAAGCGAAGGCAGCTGCACAATTCCTCTCATTCTGCCACGTCAAGTCTAATCTTATTGAGGGCATTACACTGGCTGAAAAATCTCACACTGTTATGAAGTCAAATAAACTCAGGACCCTAATATCTCAAATTTTGGCAAAGTTTAATTGTGAGCGTTTTAAAACTTGTGGAATTACAATACTAAAAAATGTCTGGAAGCACCCTCCACCTGATCTCATCTCGGATACTCCTAGGTGGGTCTTCGAATCTCCCACGCGATCTTTACGGGATAAACTTTTTAATGATTTCTTGAGAGATAAACATTCTGGTTTTATTAAAGTATATTCAGATGCTTCCCTGTCTCCTTCAAGTCTTATTGGGGGGATCGGAGTGTACATAAAGGGAAAACACATAATCTCCAAAAAAATTGAACCTGCAACTAGTTCTTATCAGCTTGAACTAATATCAATTCATTGTTCGCTAACTACCATTGCAACTTTACCCCCAAATCACTATCTGATACTTTCGGATTCGAAAAGTGCGCTTTTATCCATTCAATCAAGTTTTCACAAACTCCGCTGGTTTTATAACAACCTTATCGGCCGAGTGATAAGCCTTCTACATCTGCTTGAAGAGAATAATTATTGTATTAGATTTCTCTGGGTACCTGGCCACCACGGAATAAGCGGAAACGAAACTGCAGACAATCTAGCTCATTGGGCGAGGGTTGGGAATAAACCTATTTCAATATCTCGAGTAGACACTTCATCTTTTCGAGACTGTATACGGCGAAGCGTTACTGTGAACTGGAACAATCTTTGGCTTGCGGAATCCAAGGGAGCCTGTTACAAATACCTTTTCCCTAGGATAGGAAACTTTAGCCATTCCTCACCAAAATGGCTTTCTTTTCAGCAAAAGTCTATCCTCTTCAGGTTAAGAACTGGTCATGTACGGCTAAACAGTTTCTTGTATAAATTAAAGATAGCGCCTACGGACCGTTGCAAGTGCGGGGCAGTTGAATCAGTAGAACACGTGTTACTCCATTGTCCTATTTTTTACCGTCAGAGGGAGCCCCTTCTGCAGGAGTTCCAACGCAGGAAAATTGATATTTCTCTACAAAATATTCTCCTTGCTTCCCCGATGAACCGAGAAACTAAGAAGACAATAGTGAAAGTTCTTTTCAAATATCTATTTGAAACCAATTTATTAGAAGTATTGCAAAAACCCCTTGTCAATAGCAGTTTTTAGTTTAATCTAGTAATCTAAAACGGAGAGCCTCCATCTCTAGTGTAAAATCAGCTAGTCTCCTCCCCTGGGAGACGAGAGCTGTGAAGGAAGGAAGGAAGGAAGGAAGGACCGATCTTCCTAAATTTGTAAATCGCATATTCGTCATGCCTCATTCTTATTTAGTATTTGGCTATAAGAATAGAGATAGTGATAATAATTTATCATTGCTTCAATTTCCTATGTAAGAATTAGGAAGAAATGGATAATTTTTGATCGAAGAGATAACTGGCTTCTGACCGCGAACTAGTCGACTCTGCGCCGCTCACTTTGAAGAAGTTTTGTTTTGTTATTGATCCTGTCGTATTAATGTACGTAGGTATTAATTAAGCTCACTATCTATTTGCGCAAGGCTATATAACTAAAGAGGTATCCGGATAAAACGCAACCGGACAAAATGCAACTACACGTTTTGAAGTAAGTGTTCAGATGGCCACATTCGATTGAAAATGATGAGAAACGTAAGAACATTGAGCTCGTTTTCATTTGAATCGGTCATTTCAAAAACATCTTAAGTCACATTTTTTTCCAACATTTGGAAACGAATAAACTTGTAGCACTGAAAGCTTAAATGGAGAGTGAAGTTATTCTTGATATATATGAACAAATAAAAGTTCCTTAATTTGTAGCCATTCCCACATAATATTAAACGAAGTGAGCCTCAATTGCTGAAGCGTTATGTGTAAGCATCTATTACTTTTTCATATTCAATTACTAAAGTGTTTCTACATTATCATCTACTATTGAAGCAAGCGATTAACAACCATTAATTAGCAATATGTATCACAGTAATTAGTTTTAGATACGACTAAGCCTAACAGCAATATCCTCTAGACACAAATAAGCTATGGATAACAAGGGTTCTTTAGCGTGCAGCCGGCAAACGACTACACGGGACCAACGGCTTTACTTCCCTTCCGAAGGAAGTGCGTGATCTCAGATTTTCCCCCTGAAAAAATCCTCGTCGTCCTCGGCCGGGGTCGAACCCGCGTACTCAGGCATCAGAGGCGATCACGCAACCACTGAGCCACCAAGGCTATAGGAAATTTTTAAGGGGGTATCATAATGGTAACCTTAGAGCACGTATCTATTCCGGCTATCTCACGTTCGTACTTGTTCGTGCTCTGTCCCATATTAATGGATTGGTGAAAACAGAGTGTGAAAAAGTTAATTCGTTTTCAAGTTATCGTAATAAATACTAAGCTCCCTACGAATAAAAAAATTCTTTTGATTTAGAGACCGATCTCCCCTTTCAATAATCGTCAATCACGTGCATCCTGCACGCGCACCATCTCACTAACGTTTAGAGCACGCGCAGAATCGAACCTATGTGCTCAACACGCGTTTTCCCCAATGCAAGAATAATTCGTGTCTTCCAGCAATTAAATACATGCACTCTCTCTATTGCAACGCAATACTGACAGTTCTCCGAACTTAACTATTACTTGAAAATCTTTAAAAATGAGCACTAACTGTTCCAATGGTACCATATGGTATCATATGGCACCATTAGGGCACGTGCTACTAAACCAATGACCTCTATCATTATTTACTCATTATATTCATTCATGGCACGTTTGATATATTATATGCCATATCTTAGCAGTGAAAGTTCCAATGGTACCATACAGTATCATACGGCACCAATAGGGCACATGCTACTAAACCAATAACCATTATCATTATTTACTCGTTATATTCACTCATTACATGTTGTTACGAGTTGTTTGATATATTACATGCCATATGTTAGCGTTGAAAGTTCCATTTGGTATTATTAAAACACGTACTACTAAACAATTTACACCAACATTATTTACGCGTTATATTCATTAATGAGACGTCCTAGCACGTACACGTGCCATTAGACCAATATCTGCTATCACTAGTTACTCTTATATATTCGTTCGTGATATGTTGTGACGATTTGTTTGATTATTACATGCCATATTTGGTTATAGGAAATTTTTAAAGGGGTATCATAATGGTACAATTAAAACACGTGCCATTAGAGAACATACTTATTCCGGCTATCTCACGTTCGTACTTGTTCGTGCTCTGTCCCATATTAATGGATTGGTGAAAACCAATGATGTGAATAAAAGAACTGGATTGCGCGCATGAAGCTATCTCCCATTCAGCCGTGCGTACAGGAGTTTCCCCGACAAAAGTAGTCGAGCGATCTGAATTGTGGGAGAAAACCCCTTTGCCCACATGTGGGATACTGATAGCTACCCGATTTGAAGATAATATTAGCAGAAAATTAAATTATTTTGTCATACAATAACAAAATACTGGTTTGTACTAATGCTTATCTTTCATTTAATGACATGAAAATTGTTTACTTATTATATGCTGAAAAGCATATATTGGTTTCACTCTGTTTGTGTGTCTGTCTGTCCGTCTGTATGTCCGACGATTACTCAAGAACGCTTTAACTTTTTCAGATTCTGAGCTCACCTGATTAGTTTGTGATTGCAAGCTGTCTAACAGTCACGTGACTATTGAGGCCCAAACCCACCCCCCATTAAATATTTTTATTGACAATATAAGGCATGTAATATATCATTCGAACGGGAATGACGAGCACAAGACGAATATGACATTCTTTTCGATTTTCGAAATGCTACGTCCGAGAAAATGACCCCTTATTACGAGCTTTAGCTAAAGCTATATATAAGAATACAAGCTTAATCAGTACCTTTATGTGTCAGGCCGGCCATCATTTGCACGAAAACGCGAAAATGGAAGAACTTAACTGCGATATATCAACTTTTGATGAGCTCTCGTGGACTCCTTCAAGCACGTGCACTAATGTTAAGAATATGAACTTAGGGTATGTAATATATCAATCGGTTCCTACTGACGAGTCATAAGTGAATACAGTGTTACTTTTTGTTTATCATTGTTGGTGGCAGCTTGGAGCACGTACCCGTTATGAAGCTTTGTCAATGCACGTGCTCATTTCGTTTTATAATTCAGTGCTGTTAGGCCTATTGTTAAATGTGACTAATTAATATTAGGGCGATTGATAAAAATGGCAAATTAATGTTAGGCCTATTGTTAACTTGGCTAATTAAAGTTAGGCTTATATTTAAAAATGATGTGAATGTGGATAGAATCAAAGGTATTTCTATTGTTTTTTTAAATCAAGTGCAAGTAAAAGTGAAATATTCAAATTTAAACTACATCTGCGCCACAGCAAAAGCTCTTTGGAATGCTTAAAAAGATTTTTCCCGACAGTGCTTTGAAACAATGATATTTCTCTCCTGACGTTTATGGTAACTTTGATCTAGCAGCGGAAAAAACATTAGCCCGGTAGTTTAAAACATTTAGACGTGCGAGCATTTCATTTATTATTTCGCGCGTGCTTGGAAGGATTCGTGTGAGTGCTGCAATCGAATACGTAAATTTACATGCAGTTTTTGCCATTGCTGTATAAAAATATTACTGTAATATTAAACAACAAATTTTTATATACTTCTTTTCAGCATATTTGAAAATCGTTTTACGGGTTATATTCTTGTTTAATATTCTATTTTTGTCCATCACTGTAATTCAGTAATCTTTATTGGCAGGTTCGGGATTATCTGAACAAAAATAAATTTAGAACAAAATTTAGAATTTTTGTTTTGTAGGTAAATTTTTTGTGATAAAGTGATAATACATCGTGGAGAAAATAATTCATGCTTATAGTACAGTAGAGTCCCGATTATCCAACAACAAACGGGCGGATCGCGTATCGGATAAACGAAAACGTCGGATAAAACGGAACTTAAACTCTTAATTCTTCAGTTATTGAATTATATATTATTTGTAAGGATATATTATGTATAATTGAAACATAAATGTTTCAGGTGATTTACATTCTACTCAATTGAAGAAAAAATTAATTACCATGTTTTTAAATTTTAGATTTAAAACTTATTCAAAAACTTTATCAAATGAAGCGAAACAAAACCAAGTATGAATGAGAAACAAATTGACAAAAATTATAACATTCGCCAATACGTAAATTACTTCAATTTATTTTGTTTAAATAAAAAATATTAATTTAGATTCATTGTATTAGATTATTGTATAATTATAAAGGAAATTAACTCGCAACAGGCTCGTAGAAATTCGAGTCCAAACTCGAGATCACGCCAAAAATTAATCAATTGGGTCATTCCACGTCAGTTCAGGCAGGCATTGGCACTGACCTCTTGGATTTTAATGAAATTTGGTATATACAATTGCCCTAGGGAGTTGGCAATGAATGAAAAATATTATTAATATTTTTTTTTCATTTTTATGGAAGTTACGGACATTTAAAATTGTCGAAATTTGAGTGGGGGCCTTATCTATGAAGTACTGTAACTTCGGTTGTATTTTACTTAGGAAGATGTGATTGGTGACATATGAAAGCCCTTTAACTGTAGATTCTATATGAAATTTTTAAAATTATATTACGCATGCGCAAATATTTGAATTTAACAAAAGTATTTTATTTATGCAAATTACTCAAAAGGTGAGCATTTTTTTTCGTTAAAATTTTTTTAATATCTTACACATCTTTCCCTTATACTTAATTCTCTAAAGCGTCCGTCCGTCTGTCTGCTGTCACGTTCCCTCTCTATACTTAATTCTTTTCATAACTCAGAAAATACTCCAGGAATCTCCAAAAAATTTTCCATGTACGTAGTTAGTGTTGCTGTGCTTTCAGTAGAGTACTCTTTATATCGTGTTTATATCAATTTTTTAAGTTACTCTTATTTTTCGAAAAGTTGAATTGTTTTCGAAGGATGTCACTAGATGGCGATACTGTCTTATTGAAGAGTTGGATAGACTTTTTGTTTTTAAAGTATGTCACTAGATGGCGAGGCCAGACGGCGCACTTAAGTTGTACGAGCGTTAAATTACATTAGTAACCAAATTCATGCGAGAGAGGGGATGAAATCGTTTCTTCCATAAATACAGCAATCTACAACAACAGATATTGCGCGTTATTTGACATATTAATATTATTTTATTAACTAATTTCGTTTATAGAAGCAAAATGAGATATAGACCCGGAAAGTGGGAAGTTCCGAAAGTGAGCAAAACACATGGCTAAACATGAGGGTACCTAATTAATAATTCTTTCACAGTCCGATCATGGAATGATTTTATTTGAATGAGTTTATTTGGAATGAGTTTATTTGAAGTATTTTATAATATTTCGATCATGGTTTCATTTTTCAATTTCGTTTCGTAGGTATTTTCGATTTTCCCGATCCTTTTTCGCGGAAATTTTGAGGAATGGTTTTGAATTAATTATATCTCGGGTCCAAAATCGTCAAAAACAAAGAAGCCACACAGCTAACAACATCACGGTTCACTCCTGCCCAGAACTGCCATGGCTTCAATTGGCTTCATTTTGGTGGCTTCAGTTGGCGTCACTTGGCTTCATTTTGTTAACAATTGGAACAAACAGCCCGAGCAATGCCCGACGGGCATATCAGACGAAGAATGTTTCATTTTATTCAATTTTTCCAGAATTTCAAGGTCGCAGCTTTCTTCTCTCACGGTCAGTTATACGTTGCTTGCTCCCGCGTGTCCAGCTGTCGAAATCTACATGTTTTTGCGCCACAGAGGAAGACATACAATGTTGTTTGCTGAAATGGACTTGAATGCACAATTACTTGACAATCCATGCCCAGCTGGCCTGTGTAGCTATAGCTGCCGCCACGTAAGTTGAACGATCTTTTTGACATGCGCAGCAAGTCTTCTCATCAATTTGCTTTGTCTGGGTTTTACCCATGATGCAATTGTTCTACTATAGTAAAGGCGGAGAAATCGTTGAAACGTGGAAAGCCTATTAAAAGTCATAATATAAACAAATTGCCTTCGAATCGACTAATCTGCGTCATTTTATTAATTTATTAATTTATTAATTTCATTTAGCTATTTAAAAAAAACGAAAATGGAAACTAAATATAAATACGAAAACAATGTTTCGAAAACGAAAGCGGATGCTTTCAAGGAATAACTAAGCGATTTACTTCCCGTTAACGTCTATTGGCTGGCGTTAGTAATGACGTCATCCTGTCGTTCAACTTACGTGGCGGCTGCTATAATTCATTTTAATTATCATTTTTTTTTCATTATTTACTTTTATACATATAATTTAATTTTCTTTTGGTTTAAAATGATTATGAAAAGTTTGGAGACGGCTTTCTAGACTGTTTCTCATTTTCTTGCATTTCGTTAATCATAGTTCAATTTTTAACATAACAAACAATCGTTAAAAAATTACTCAAAGCGTATTTTCCACCCGGGTGAAGCCGGGTAATATTATTTTAAAATTATAAAGATCACAACTGATTTTGTGAGAGGCAATCTTTGCAATAAAAACTGATACTGTCAATCACATTCAGGACATGATTCCAGGCTCTGTGACTGGATACAAACAACTTTATTGAAACAGTTTCATGTTGAAGAGGGATGTTCATGGGGCTGTAAATACTTCCTTAACTCTCTCAATCTATCTATTAAACATCTAGACAGAAATAATTTATTACTCATAGCCTTTCTTTGATGCTAAAAAATTTCAGGATCCAATGTCGAATTTTCCTGGCCAAGCCCAATAGTACATGAAATTCCAGTACGAGCATTTTAAAGAATTCTTTCGTTTTTCTGAAATGAATATTTACTGTACTAATTATAAAGAATTTTCATGTGTTCATACGTATATTCAAATTCCGAATGGCAAAATTTCATCAAACAAACAGCCCGAGCATCGCCGGGCATATCAGCTAGTACTTTCATAAAAACAATACAAAAAATTCAAAACTGCGTTTTCCTCCGTTTTGAAGATATTAATTTTTAAAGCTTGTGCTCCAAGCAGCGGAAGTCAGGTAGTAGGGACTTGACTACTCGTACAGGGAAGAGAAAGCGTGTATCCTTGGGACCATGCATTTATTTACATTTTATTATTTAAATAAATAGTATTATTAATTATAATTACACGAAAAAATAAAATCAATAGTAGCATTACCATAATAATTATATCTGTAGGAAAAATGTTTCTTAGAACTTCAGATTTTTTTTTCAGAAGTCAGAAAAGTATTGAGCACCTGTCAGAAAAATATAACTTTGAATTATGATATCGAATTGTAAGTAATAAAGAAAGTATATTTACTTTACACTTCCTCAGAGTCAGTCACTTCTGAGTTACCCTGAAGGACGAGATGAATTGCAGAGGCAGCTGAAGTTGATATACAGGCTTCAATATACAGGGTGATTCAAAAGTTAGTGTGCAGTAGTGCATGGAAACGTGTAGAGCACACACATCAATGCATTTTCTGAAAGACGTCTTTGCTGATCGAATCATCTCGCGTGGCATCTCGCCTGCACGCTCGCCGGACCACACACCTCTCGATTTCTTCCTTTGGGATGCCTTGAAAGATAAAGTGTATGCACATTTTGCCTGAGCTGAAGGAGGAAATCACAACTGAAGTTCAGTAAATCTCACCAGCCATATTGAGCAGAGTGTTTCACAACGTGCAACTGCTCTTTAATCTCGTCATTAGCGACTGAATGAATTAAGGTGCCTTTTCGGATACTAAGGCAATCGGATATTACCATAAAATTTATATTTCTTAGGATGCCTTGTCCATCTGAAGAACTTAACCTCGAGTAACCATGCGATTGTGGCTTGGAACTCGAGCTTTAAAAATTAATATCTTCAAAACGGAGCAAAACACAGTTTTGAATTTTTTGTATTGTTTTTATGAAAGTATGTGTAAGATATTAATAATTTTTTAACGAAAATAAAATACCCACTTTTTGAGTAATTTGCATAAATAAAATATTTTTATTAAATTCAAATATTTGTGCATGCGTAATATAATTTTAAAAATTTTATATAGAATCTACAGTTAAAGAGCTTTCATATGTCACCAATCACATCTTTCTAAGTAAAATACAACCGAAGTTACAGTACTTCATAGATAAGGCCCCCACTCAAATTTCGAAAATTTTAAATGTCCGTAACTTCCATAAAAATGAAAAAAAAATAATAATATTTGGCATTCATCAACAACTCCCTAGGGCAATTCTATATACCAAATTTCAGTAAAATCCGAGAAGTCAGTGCCAAAACTATAAAATTTCCGCCTGAATTGACGTGGAATGACCCAATTATATAATTAAATTTTTTTTATCTCTCGCTGCATCTCTATTTGTGGCAACAATGGGCTAATTCAATCATATAATATACTAATTCTCTTATCTCTTCGTCGGTCCGCCCGTCCGCCTATCCGAAGCCAACAAAGAAAGTTACAACAATCCGTCCGAAGCCAGGGATTGTTGTGGCAAGACAAAACTCCTTCATTGTTATTTAATTAAATAAATAAACTGAAAAAAATAATAATTCCCTTGGTCTGTCCAAAGCACGGTCTACAGGGTGTTTCAAAATTATGTACAATAAATTTAGTGACATATTCTTCAGGTCAAAAGAAGACGAAAATGTTCTATAGCACTTTGTCTGAAAACGATTTAATTACGCGATACAGCCAACTAAACCCGTGGCTCCAAATTACAGGAATTGTTCAAAGTGCCCGCCACCAGCTCGCACGCACGCTTCGGCCCGTTGCATGAGCGACCGTCTGATGTCATGGAAGAGTTCGTCGCCAGCATTACGAACGATTTGGCATGCATTTTCAATTCGTTGTCGCAGATCCATAATGTTAGGAACTTCTGTGTTGTAGACGATCGTTTTCACATGACCCCACAGTAAAAAGTCCAAGGGAATAAGGTCGGGTGATCTTGCAGGCCAGGCTACCGGTCCACCTCGACCTATCCACCGATTCGTGTATGCAGCATTAAGGTGTGCTCGCACAACATGGCTGAAATGTGCTGGAGCGCCATCATGCATGAACCACATGTTAGATCTTATCAAAAGAGGAACATCTTCCAGTAATTCTGGCAATGCATTCTGCAGAAACAAAAGATACGTTCGCCCAGTCAATCGTGGCGGCAACACATAAGGGCCAATTAAGTTATTTCCGACAATTCCACACCAAATGTTCACGGAGAAACGCTCTTGATGCGCTCGAGCTCTGGTAACATGCGGGTTAGCATCTGCCCAATGGTGCTGTTTGTGAGAATTTACGATTCCTGTCCGGGTGAAGGTTACTTCGTTCGAGAAAAGTATCTGGCTGAGACAACTAGGGTCTGCAGCATGACGACGTTGGAAAAATCGTTGTCGGTGTGGATAGTCCGTTGGGTTCAGTGCCTGAACCAGTTGCAGGTGGTATGGATGCAAAAGCTGACGGTGAAGAATGCGCCAAACAGATGAGTGCGGAATGTGTACCATGGATGAAATACGACGGGTGCTTGCCTGTGGTTAATCATGTATGATGTCAAATATCACATCCTCCTCATCCGGAGAATGTGCTATTGGCCGCCCTTGTCCTGTTTGACAGCCAAAGGAACCACGCTCCCTCAAATGTCTGTCGACAGATACAAATGTTCGGTTATTTGGCAAACGTCTATTCGGAAAGCGTTCTTGGTAGAGTCTTCTTGCTTCCACAGCATTTCCGTCCGCAAGACCATACATTAGGTGCATGTCAGTGTATTCTGTACTGGAATACGTGTACATGACTTTTTTTTACGTAAATCGTAATGCGTATGTCAAAGCACGCAAACGTTCTGAAATTGATATTCCTAGTGGATGTACAGCAGTGAAACTACAGTAATGGAAACAACCGTACACAACTAATGGAACAACCCTAAAGTAGGTTTAAATGATACAAACCACTCAACCTAGTGTTGGGTCGAAACGCTGGAACTGCTAAAATATCGTTCGCTAACTAACGTGCTTCCCTACTGTATGATATTGGATTATTCGCAAACAAATCGTTTCCAGACAAAGTGCTATAGAACATTTTCGTCTTCTTTTGACCTGAAGAATATGTCACTAAATTTATTGTACATAATTTTGAAACACCCTGTATAGAAGTAAATGATCGTTCAACTCCCGTCATTTTCCATTGTTAAGGGAAGCTAGGGAATTCAGATCACGCTAGGAGCCGCGTAGTCGCAATGGACTTTCTGCGCTCTATGTGGCACCTAGCGTGATCTGAATTTTCTAACTTGTAAAGTTATTTTATTTATTTAGTTGATGCCCAAAATTAATAGTGAGCTATGTAATGCATTCAGTAGTTGGATTGTCAATTATTTCTTTAAGATTATGCAGAATACATTAATTTCGGCAGTATTATGCCAATAATTCCGGTTGCATTGAAAATGAAAATGAAACTAAAATTTCTAGCTCACGATAGGGCGGCGCTGCATGCGTTTTTAGTCCGATTGTACATGTAGCGCCATTTTTCAATTGAGTTACCCCCCTCCCTATCGGGAGCTAGAAACTTTAGCTTCATTTTTCCGTGGAGTTGGATGACCATCTACTATCTAAAGACTATGGTTCAAAGCCAGGGATTATTGTGTGGTAAGATAATACTCTTAAGGACAGTAACTTTTGAACGGGAATAGGTAGCCAGTTGAAATTTTCACAGAGTATGTGTTATTATGGTGGATAGCGGATTGCCTAACAAATAATAAAAAATGTAAAACGCTTTTTTTTTGTTCTATCGTAAAAACGGTTATACATACAAGCGTCAAACTTGGCATGATTGTAGTTCAAACTCTAAAGTATTACAACAAATAATGAAAATCTGGCCAAGTGTGAGTTGGACTTGCGCAACGCCAAACATAAAATCTTTTTTCAGGTGATCTGTTAATTTAATATTTGAAAACTTTTTTGTTCAAAGCGCTTATTTTATAAATTTCGACACTTAAACTATTATAAGTTATATGTCTATAAAAGCCGAAATCAAGAACACTGTACCACATCCTCCAGAACCTGGCATATTTTGGTAAATATATAGTAGTACGGAACCCTCGATGCGCGAGTCCGACTTGCACTAGCCCAATTTATTTTATATGCAGATGAACAGTAGCCTATATTGTTGTAGAATATAAGTTTTGAACACCACTGATGCTCCACTTTCATTTCTTTACCCTTCAACCTAAAAGACAAATAAGTAATACCTGTTTGCTAAATTAAAATAAAAAAAATTAAAAATTAAATAAAGGGGGTTATAATTTTTCCAAGAATAAATAGCATATAATTTTTTTTATTAATCTTAATAATTGAATACACAAATTTATTGGAAAAATAATTTCGTAGCGCATGGATGGTGGGTAAATTCAAATAAAGAAGTAATTTATTTTTTAAACGGGTTGAACTATTTATTAAAATAAATATATTGCAATAAATGACATTTTAAAAACAGTAAATGAAAGATAGGCATTAATACTAGCCATTATTCTGTTAATATTTTCTGCTGATATTATGTGCCAAGAATGTGGAAAACATTATTTCCTGCGTACACATTGTATGCTGCTCCTTCCCACATTTCAGATCGCTAGCTTACATTTTCAGGGAAAACTCTTGTACACTCGATCTTCACTCACGCGCAATCCAGTTCTTTTATTCACATCATTGGTGAAAACAGACTGTGAAAAAGTTAATTCGTTTTCAAGTTATCGTAATAAATACTAAGCTCCCTAAGAATAAAAAAAATCTCTTGATTTATGACGAATTCGACTGACTGCTCGAGTCATGTGATCAATCTGGTCGAGAGCAGCAACAAAGCTTGGAGCAGACGAACATTGTTTTAGCAGTGCTCCAAACTCGTCTAGAGGCAACGCACTCTGCTAGCAACATTATTTTTATTCAAGACAACAATATAAATTATTAAATTAAATAGTTTAAGTAAAACGAATATATTATAATAAATAGTAATGTGGATATTTGTCCTTTATAAATTAATAGAAAAGATAAAATAAAATAAAATTAATTTAAATAAAATAAAAAACATATAACGGCTAATATTTTACGAGATGGTTGAGCTTAAGGTCCTGATGGAGTTGAAGAAATTCAGGACAAATACTTCAATATATATGTAATTTAAGTTAAATTTATTTTATTTTATTTTATGTTTTCTATTAATTTATAAAGGAAAAATATCCACATAATTATTTATTATAATTATTAAATTACCGTTAATGTGTTGTACAAATCAGTTATTTTTATTCACGGAGTGTAAATTTTTAACGAATGCAGTGTAATAAATCATGGATAAAATGAAATGTTGAAAAAAATGATGTATACTATATATTTGGATAGGGAAAGTATATTTGTATTTTTATAGCTCTTATTCCAAGGATATTCATGTATTTATTATGTGGAATATTCATAATGCATAGAGTACGAGCTCTAATTATAACACAAAGATAGACCACTTATATCTTCATCCGTATATGTATTGGCAAAATTAACAAAATTCTCAATTTTTGGAATTTTTTTCGGCCGTTCCGAATGTTTTGCCATTAATAAAGCCAAAACTTTGTCTTCTTCACTGGAAGAACTGTCAGATGAAGAGCTATCCAGTAATTGTAAAAGAATTTCGTCTATTTCAGTCTCTGAGGTAGCCATTTTGACTTTGCAGGCGACGCAAGCAGGCGAGCAGAGGGCAACACTGCTCCACCGATTTTGGAAGAGCGCGAAGGAGTGCTTCTTGGTGCAAGGAGCAATACCAGCCGAACGCTGTGGGAGCCGCTCTGTGAGAGCAGGAGCAACCAGCCGAACAATTATTAGAGCTCCGGAGCGCATCCGGAGCACGCCAGAGCAGCCAGCCGAATTCGCCATTAGAGACCGAACTGCCCTTTCAATAATCGTCAAACACGTGCATCCTGCACGCGCACCATCTCATTAACGTTTAGAGCACGCGCAGAGCCGAACCCATGTTCTCAACACGCGTTTTCCCGACTGCGAGGATAATGCGTGTCTTCCAGCAATTCAATACATGCTGTGAATTCAATATTGCAATGCAGTGAATTGTGGGAATTGTGTCTACAGACAGACGGACGGACGGACAGCTGGACAAACCGATCACATAAGCACATTTTTATAGAAAATGTGCTAAAAAAAAGCGTCATAAGCATATGCTACAGCTACAACGTATTTCAAGCATTATTTTTTACAGGGTGATCCCAAACATTGTTTTTTGTTCAATCTGTTGCTGGTCCCCTATTTGCCTGAAATGTATGAGATATAACATCCTCTTTACACCCCTGAAGTTTCAGGATAATTAGTCAAGTATTTTTCTAGATATTCGACAAAACGTCTAAAATCGAAAGTGTCAGTATATTTACATTGCGTTTTATACCGAGTGAATAAAAAATCCCGGAACGGTCTAATATCTCGAAAAATACACGTCTTGTCAAAAAAGAAAATATATAAGGTCGTACAAATGAAAACGAAAATTTGTGTGGGAAAGAAAAGACGACAAGTAGGATCGTAAGTTTTTGTTTTCAACAACTGCGAAACCACACTTGAAAATTGAACAATAATAGGTTGCAAGTGTTGCATCACGTGAGAAAGGACTATATAGTGATCGCGTGATCGCCTCGTCCAAAAACAAACTGTAGTCAACGAAACAGGAACAGAGAGCAGTGGTTCGTTTTTTGACATGTGAAGGAGTTTCAGTTTCTGAAATTCATCGTCGTATGCAGAACGTCTATGGAAATGACTGCCTAACCTTCACTCGCGTTTGGGCATGGAGCAAGAGGTTTTTCGGAGGAACGGTTATCATTGTAAGATGATCAACGACCTGGACAAGCAAACCGCGCTATCACGGATGATTCCAAAGCCAAAATTGACGCTGTCTTAAAGAAAAACAGAAGAGTGACAATCGATGTCGTGTTTGCTAAAACTGGCCTTAGTCGTGGAACTGTTCACTCCATTATCAGGAACCATCTGCACTACAGAAAAATCTGTGCACAATGGCTCCAGCATCATTTGACATCAGAACAACATGGAGTTCGAATGGCCATGTTCCTGCAACATTTGACTCGCTATGAACAGGCAGGAGAGAGTTTTCTCAACAGTATCGTTACAGGGGATGAAACTTGGCGCTTTCATTTCCAGCCCGAAAGTAAACGTCAAAGTCGTCAATGGAAGCATTATGGATCACCTCCCCCGAAAAAATCAAAAGCATTCGCAAACAGCACGGGGAAGGTGATGTTGACCGTGTGTTTGGTCGCAAAGGTCCGATTTTACTGGACTTTCTTGAAAAAGGCACCACAGTTAACGCAGCACGATATGGGGAAACATTGAAGGCACTGCGTGCGGCCATCAAATGCAAGAGTTCTGGACTTCTTACAGAAGGAGTGAGTGCTTCTTCACTTCGACAACGATAAACTGGGTGATTAAAGTGGCCCAGCAAGTTGAAAGGCGGCATGAATTATTGCGCAGAAAACTTCGTTTCAATTCACTGATATCAATTTACTTAGCCAAAAAATGGCAAGATTGCACTGAAAGGAACACTGTCCTTTGATGCCTTATCAGAAAAAATGGAAGGATAAAAATAAGGAATTATTCCAGGACCTGGATTCGAACCAATAACCACGAGTATCATGCTCGTGTCTCTACCAAATTGGCCCATCATGAACATTGTACAGCCATACTTACACGATTGATCCTGGTGACAGCATGGCTGTACCGTGCTCACGATGGCCCAATTGGTAGAGACAACGAGCGTGATACTCGTGGTACCTGGTAGAATTTTTACTTCCATTTTTTCTGATATCATTTCCTTATGTTTGAAGTATCATCTCCAGTTTCTATTTATAATTTCTTTGA
This sequence comes from Rhysida immarginata, assembly GCA_023313115.1. Lineage (NCBI taxonomy): Eukaryota > Metazoa > Arthropoda > Chilopoda > Scolopendromorpha > Scolopendridae > Rhysida > Rhysida immarginata. Next base: position 981,302 of record JAHWFO010089604.1, on the reverse strand, counting down.
AGCCTTCTCAAAAACTTCCTCAGTTGCTTCATCGAAACTTTCCGCTTCGTTTCGCGCTTTTTTTTTAAACTTCTACTATTACCTCGTTCGCCTCGACGAAGAAGATCCCGATAAGATTCCGAGAATTTACGACAAGAACGTTCAATATGAATGGATTTTAAGTTCCCTTCCGATTCCAGGCTTCAGAGGGAACGATGATTCAAATTTACATCTCTTTCTAATATTTGCTTTTAGTGATTTACCTTCTAGTTCTCTTTCGACCCTAATGGAATTGAACGTTGTTAGAACAAATCACAAGAAACTACTGAAACACGGAGAGTCTCCATTTATAAAAGGTCACCCGAGGGACCAAAGAGGAACTTTTGACGCCACGGAGCGATAAAGACGATTTCTCAATCATTCGATTTTTAACTCATTTGAAAGGGGAAAAAAACGCTTAGATCCAATTTCTTCACTTCTTCTTTTTACTTTTCATCGTTGATTGCAGTGGTTTTGATTTAGAAGATGAAAATAGCCCATCGTAGTCGTCCTATGAGCTGTATCCAGGTCGGCGTCGTCACAACCATAGCAGCAGTTCACCTTTTTCTCCTCTCAGCTGCCGCTTTTCCTCTTGCCAGCGCAGGTAATTCATATCATTCAAAGTAATATTCCGCTGTAACTCTAGAAAGATTACTTGAAATAGAGAAGCAAAATAAATCCAAATAATTGAACGGCTCAATAAGATTGCAAAATGTCAATTATCATCTTTAACTGTTATTAATAACAGATTAATCATGACTTCACTTTGATATATCTATGGATCGAATGCTAGACTAGGCCTACAACTCCTATGAGTAATATTTTTCAATTATTTTATTTTTTCGAAATGTTTTCGTGATTGCCATGATCTAGAAGCATATTTTAACTGAAATTAGAGTTGACTTAGAACGACGGTGTAACCACAGTGGGTTATTATGAACAATTCCAGTTCATAATAAATCAATTACAATTCTTAATAGCTATTCTCAGCATAGGTGGTATTTGTTTCCCTGTACCACTCATTATTCTTTATGCAGTTGGAAATAATATGCACTATGTTGCTCGTCCATTATATCCCGGTAAAGTGATGATTTTTAATTCGAAGCAATAGACCACATTATAGAGTCAGATCTCCAAATGTAAACACTGTTCGAATAAGCTTATTGTAACCGACTTTTATTTGAGATATTACTAACTTTCAGGTTGATATAGGACGATAGTACCGTTGCATAAGACCTTAAACCAAAATGGATATAATCTCACCTTCAATTCCTTTCTTGATAGTATACTTCGGAGCTGTTTTACTAAGTATGTTACTCGCTCAAGTAAAATGTTCGTGAAATTATCTTTAAAAAATAAAAAAAAAAGAGTCGAATACCACATTTAAATTGATTACAAGACTTTTGGGGTATCAGTTGGGATCTTGTTTCATACCACACAATATATAAGCTTTTGCTTCCTCGTCATTATCTGTATGATAAGTCTTCATCAAAAAATTATTACCCGCATATGCCTGTAATGCATTTTCTACAACTCCATAGAAATTGGATAGTAGGCAGCTTGTTTTGTTTTGCCGAAAATAAGAGAAGCTGGAATGTTCTCAAACCTTTACATTTCGTTTTAAGTTTTAATTCTTATCAACAAGTAATGTTAACGCCCGTCTTAAAAACAGGAAAATAAAGATTTGTGATTAATTATTTACTCAAAATATAAGAAAAATGATTATATAGCTCATAACCGTAAATGAAAAAGGTGATATCAGAAAGTTCTTAGACTAAATCTACAACAAAAGCAACGAAGTAATTACTTAATTTTGTCCACCGATTCCCTCATAATAGTCCCCTTGTAGAGCGAAATGCTGATTCATAGGCTTTTCTCACATTTTTTCGAAAACCACCTGGAAGTCCTGTTCAAGACTGCCCCAAGTACTTCCTACGATTTGTGCTCGTCCACGGTTTCAAAACGGTGACCCTTCGGCTCATCACCTTCGTGAAGAGGAAGAAGTAGGAAGGGGCCAAATCCGATGAGGAAAGGGTAGTCATATTGTTGCTGTTTTAAAACTGACTTGTTTCTAACGCTTTGTGAGCAAGTGGACATTTATATTGTGGACCTCTGGGATGAATTCATGGTGCACAACCAACACCTCCTATATAGAAAGCCTGTGCACTGAAATTTCATACATTGTTACATCATCACAAAAAGGCATTGTTAATCGTATTTCTACCAATAATAAGCCCTAAATTATGACTTCTTATGATCATGTAACAATGTATGAATTTTCAATGCACAGGCTTTCTTTCTAGGAGGTGTTGGCACAACTCAGCGATTGTCAAAGATGATGATGAACAACTTGGAGATGCTGGGCTCTTCTACTACGGAGAATGTTGGTTGGTCTTCGTTCAAGTTTTGCCCTGTTTGATACCAGCTGTTTGCTCGAGTTTCCTGTCCATACAGAAATTACAAATATGTCCGTGCACATGTCACAAATAATCGAATAGCATAGCTTCCGATGTTCACAGAAGAACGCCACTCAGGATACTCTAGAGTAAGGTCTACAAAGTATGTTCATAAAGTAATGCATGTGTTGTCGTAAAAAATTATTCAAGATATAGCCTAGTTACAAATGATTAGAAATCTTCGATGTACTGCCCACGTGCATCTACACAATTTTCGAGCGATTTTCCCAGGCACGGTACGCGCGCTGGAAAGCCTTGACGGGAACTTCGTTCAGAGCGGTCGTCACGGCGGCTTGGGTTAAAACGGTGTCCTTTGAGGGCAGTCTTAATCTTCGGAAACAAAAAGAAGTCTGCCTGAGCCACGTCGGGTCTGTAAGGGAGCTTGGGCAGCGTAGTTCGCCAGGAACTCACGGACGCGCAGAGCGAGCTGGCTGGCATGTTGAGATCGTTTTTCAAGATTGTGCACAGTGGCTATTTGAAGTAGCAGTCTGCGCAATTATCCTAACACTCATTTGATGGTAAGAGTTCATCAAATCACGCACACGAGTGGCTGGTTGATGAGCGGAGGTTCTCGATCACCTCTTCCTGGCCCTCCTTAAACATCTTCAACCACCTTGAAACTTGCAAAGACGATAGAGCAGAGTCCCAGTAGACTTGCTGGATCAGTTGTTTGGTATCGATATAAATTTTGCCTTGTTTGGCGTATAACTTGATCGCATACCGTTGTTCGATCGATTGCTCCATCGCGCATCATGACACGGTATTTGTATGGCCCACTCAATAGTAAAAGCCTGTCCACGCCCGTTAGAACTATGTAAGTTTCTCGTAAAGCTCTCTCACCAGACGGCGCAATAAACAGGGCCCACTTAAAGCTCTAGATAACCAGAGCTTTAGCCCCACTCTCAGCATTTCTTATCGCTTCGTTTTATTAAAAAAAAATTTTCGATGATTTTTATATTTCTGAAAATCGAATTGATCTATTGTTGTGTACCCTTTTGTAAGCCGAAGAAGGGAAAGACAAAAGAGAACAAAGTGAGAACAGAGTTTCCGACTAGTTTCGCCATTTATTCCCGGCTTTATCAAGGATACACACAATCGACAATCGAACAGTGAAATGTACATTTTTTCGGATGGGACGAAAGCAGCGCTTTCACATAGCTCATCGAACCAGAATAAATTCCAAATGAAATACACTGAGGTACTCAAGAAGCCTAACCAACCCAAGCGGTCTTCCATATTATACAAAAAAAAAAATAAGATTGACGATTGTCAGAAACAAAATACAAACGAAATAAAAAAAAAGGAGAAAGAAGATTATCACATCTTCCAGCAGTCCGGGAAAGAGACGTTGCTGATGTCTTCAAAGTTGATGTCAAGAATGTGCCTGGTTTTCGATATTTCATATGCCACTTCATATCTATTGAGTTCTTCAGTATTCCGGTTAATAGGTCATTGTTATGAATCTTCATCTTCTACACCATAATCAAAAGGAGATCCTGTATAAACTTTCCGATGTGGACCATGTTTAAATCTGAGGGGATGGATTGGTTTTTCACAGTCCTTCTGTCAAGCTGGACAATGGTCCTCAGGGCAACATTCTGGAATGACTGTAGCTCACTCCATCTGCTTCTACAGATAGAGGCATGACATAGAGGAGGCATGACATAGAGGAGTATGGTCCGAATAATCGACTTGTACAGAAGTAACTTATTATCGATGCTGAGGGTGCTGTTGCGTCCCAGGAGAGCTAAGAGACTGTAGTTAGCCCTCTTCGCTTTGTTCAGAGCGCAGGTCACGTGACGATTCCAAGAGAGTCTTGAGTCGATGATAACGCCAAGGTATTTGTAGTTGTCTACCCAGTCCAGTTTCTTATTGAATAGAACAAGAGAATCTGGGGGACGCTTGAACTTTCTGTTGAAGTACATAGCCTTGCACTTTCCGACATTAAGGTTCAGCTTCCAGTAGTTAAACCAGTCTTCGAACATCTTCACGAGGCTGTACACGAGTGATAACGTCAGTCGACTTGTGTGCCAAGTACACGATAATGGCAGTGTCGTCAGAATAGAAATATAGATTACAATTTTTGGAGTTCGGGAAATCATGCACAAAATAATTAAATAGCACGGGCCCGAGGACAGAACCTTGAGGGACACCGGCCTTTACAACACGGGGCGTGGATAGATTTTCACCAACTTTAACTTGGTAGTACCTGTCGGTGAGAAAGGATTTCACCATCAAAATCAAATCGGGAGGGAACCCGTCTCTAATCATCTTGTAGACAAGGCCCCCATGCCACACTTGGTCAAAAGCTTTACTGACATTGAGGAATAGCACTCCGCAGTACCTGGAAAGGTTCAAGGGGGTGCTCAGGTCTTCTACGAGCCTCCATATCTGCATCTGACAAGAGTGGGCGGCACGAAAGCCAAACTGATCTTTCCGAAGAAGATCATTGGCGTGACAGGATACACACAAGAGGACATAAGCCTTTATATACAGAAAATATGTTACAGAATGAGAACATGATTGGATGAAGAAATAACAAATATTAAATAAATAAATTATACAGTGGCGACATTTGGATAGGAGAATGGTTGGATAAGGAACCAATAATAATGAAATTATAAGGAAACCCTGAGAGGAAATTGATTGAAATATAAAGGAAAAAGTGACGTCATAACGCAAATAAAATCGAAAAAGCGGACCTAGTAGAAGACCCATCCAGAGTTAACATAAACTCTTCTAGAAAAAAAATTTGAAGAAACGCCTGAACGAAGACGTCTTCAAACTCCATTTACATATCTCTTCAATTGTACCTCCCGGTGTTCTTATACCACTAATTGAAGAAGATGAACTCAGGCTTCAGACGTTCAAAGAACACAAGCTCATGACGCTATGCCAGAAGCTAGAAGACCTTCGACGTCCGTTACTTCCCACACAATCCTCCAATATTCAATGTGACTTCAAGTTTCACGACAATGTTGTCAACTTGACACCGATCCAATTCTCAGTCGACGAGATATCCCTTCTAAACAAGGGCCTTAAGCACGTCATCCACAGAAGGCCCACCCAACCTGATCTCCCCTATCATCGTGGACACCGAACGAGCCATAACTTTCCTACAACAAGATCGCCCACCAGCCTGTGCCGTTGCGGGACACCTCATCCGCAAAGCATACAACGATGCGACGTCCGCCAAGATATCCTGCGAACAACGCAATGATGCAGCCACCGTCTCCACCATAAAGAAGAAATTAGCCGAAGCCGATGCCCTTATCGTCAAAGCCGACAAAGGAAACGCTTCCGTTATCCTTTACCGATCTATATACAAGTACATATCCAAGGTCTGTGACTTCCTTTCATCCAATCATTTTATTATCTTACACTCCGATCCTACCCTTAAGTTTCATACGTCTATCATTTCTGCCATAAACAAATTCCCCCGATTTAAATACCTCCGACACCTTAATGCCCTCGTCAAAATCCACAAGCCCAATAAGCCTATATGTCAATTACACCGTCCGCACCTGCCCATCGCGTTACTAAGTCCCTCTCCTCATTCCTTTTCAACCTTAAACTATTGCCGAACACCTATAATGTCCAGAATTCCATTACCCTTACTGAATCTCTTTCCTCCTTCCACGCTAATGAATACCTTTCCCTCTTGTCACTTGATATTACTAATCTTTATACTAACATCCCTGTTCCAGAACCCTCTCTTGAACACCTCCTGCTCTCATTCTCCTTTCCGGCTCATGACCTCGTCGACCTAACCTCTATCCTCTCTGTCATTTCTACCCAGAATTACCTTTCCATTAATAATAGAAAGTATTATTAGGAATGGAGTTCCCATTAAGTAGCTTCTTTTCCGGAGTCTTTCTCCAGAACCTTGAACTCACCTTTGTCTCTCCCCTCTTCTCTAACTCCATCATTATTTCATACTTTCGATACGTTGATGATATCCTAATTATTTTTGATTCCCGATTTACCTCACCCGTTGACATTGCTAACCTTTTCAACACTTTCTCACCCTAAAGTTCACCTTTGAAACCGAATCTAACCGCTCTCTTCCATACCTCGATATCCTCATCACTAATGACCCCTTCAACCACTGCTTTTCCTTCTCCGACTCCACATCATCTAATTTAATCCACTGTTCCTCTTCACACCCTCCTATCCATAAACAAGCCTCCCTCCGTTTCTTCATCGACCGTGCTCTCAAGTTACCCCTCAATCCTTCTTCCCGTGCCACCGAATTCCGAACTATACGCGCCCTCGTCTTAAAGAATGGCTACACTACTTCCACTTTCTCCAGTATTCTCCAACGAAGGAAACTTGCCCTCTCCAAACCTAAATCTCCTCACCCATCCCCATCCAAGAAATGGGTATCCTTGCGATTCATTAGTCCTCATTTTTACCTCCTTTCCTACCGCTCATCGACCCCATGCTTTCGCTCTCTTAATTCCCCCATCCAAACAGACACCGGCAGTTTCTCCCGTTCCGGAGTTTAGATTTAAACTGTGGATTTTGCGATAAATATTATATAGGCCTGTCGACCCGCAATTTCAATAAACGATTCAAGGAACACATGGACTCCTAAAAGAAACAAGATAATAAATCACACTACGCGAACCACCTTGTCTGCACGGGACATGCCCCAAAAGAGCAAAGTGAAATTATGACCATTCTCCATCTATGCAACGACCCATTCAAGACCGCCACTCTCGAAGCTATTGAGATCTTTACAGCAAAGTTATTTTCTCCAGATCACCTCCTCAATTGCCAAACCGTTTTTGATATTTATTCTATTTTAAATTCTTTATCCGATATCTTGTAATTTTGTATATTTACTTTCTTTTCCATTTTCTCTCGTTGTTACCTTAGTTTATGTTAACTCTGGATGAGTTTTCTACTAGGTCCACATTTTCGATTTTGTTTGCGTTATGACGTCACTTTTCCTTTATATTTCAATCAATTTTCCTCTCAAGGTTTCCTTATAATTTCATTGTTATTGGTTCCTTATCCAACCATTCTCCTATCCAATGTCGCCACTGTATAATTTATTTATTTACTATTTGTTATTTCTTCATCCAATCATGCTCTCATTCTGTACCATATGTCCTGTACACTATATGATCAAAAATATCCGGACACCCTTCACAGATCATCGATTGGCCCAATGTCACATGACAATGACTTGCACATCATTTAAATAGCTTCCCACACCTTCAGACACAACTCTGCTTGGACATTGGCAAGAATGGGTCGTTCGGCAGAGCTCAGTGAGTTCCAACGTGGAACCATCGTTGGATGTCACCTATGCGGCAAGT
>JAHWFO010089604.1:957942-968501 GCA_023313115.1 Rhysida immarginata | reverse complement strand
AGACGTTCTGCATACGACGATGACTTTCAGAAACTGAAACTCATTCATATGTCAAAAAACGAATTACTGCTCTCTGTTCCTGTTTCGTTGACTCCATTTTGTTGTTTGGACGAAGTGATCACTCGCAGAGCTTCGAAGCGAGAGCTATCGTTCTTTCTCACGTGATGCAACACTTGCACCTGTTGTTCAATTCGCAATTGTTGAAAACAAAAACTTACGATCTTACACGTCGTCTTTTTTTTCCCACACAAATTTCCGTTTTTATTTGTACGACCCTTATATTTAGCTGTAAACCGTCACTGGGCACGTAACCTGATTCTTACAATCACAGTATAAGAAATAACTAGTCCACAAAGTAGGCAGGCTTACAGCCAGTGAAATTTATGTTTTGAGGATCAGAACCGTGCACGTTGAAAGCGCGAAGCAACAGAAGCTCAAGCACCGGTTTATCCACTTCTGCCGAGTTATAAACAAAAAAGAATTGATATAACCACAAAGGCAATGATAATATGACCATTATATTAGGCTTACTTTATTCTTAAGCTTGGTTTCCATGTGCCACAATTTTGTGTGTTTATGCGTGATGCGTCTATGCGAATGTCCGAGTGTGCGTCTATGCGTTTTTGGATCATGGAGGCTACGGTTTCCATGCTCCAGAAGTGTTCCTGCTCTTTCCCAGTATGCATTGCGCATTGGCTTTCGAAAAAGCATGGCGTCTTGGTTGGTTGTTATTATAAATAACCAGGGCCGTAGTGAGGGGGGCGCGCCTAGGCACCTGCTCGGGGCTCCCTGTAGATAGGGGCCTCCATTCAATGTATGGTCCCAACCTAAAATGTCACAATTATTTTCTGTGAAGTAATGATTGGCACATATGGTCAATACTTGGATTTTGGATAGGTTTATGTTAAATATTTTGGGGGTAAACTTTGTTTAGGGCCCCATAAAAGCTGATTTGCCCAGGGCCCAAAATTTTCTCACTACGGCGCTGTAAATAACACCACTTTGGATGAGGTGATGACGTAAAATGACGTTTTTCCTCACTGCCTCGATCTCACGTATCAATGCCGCGTCTCTTCGTCTCCACGTCGTCGTATGTAAAGAACATTAAAGTTCTGATAGTAACTTATTTTTTAGTTCAATTAGTTTAAATAATTCAGCATAAAAAATCGTGCGGGGAATATTAGGGCAGGACTTCGTAATATCAAAATATTCATGTCCAACGATAAACATAATGATGAAGGATTCATCGGTTCGTAAAAATTATTTCATTTGCAGTCATTGCAGAGTAACATTACGAAGAACCAAGAAACAAAAACCCCTGCAAGAATTAGAAGACGAACGTGTAAACCAAGCCCCTCAGAATAGTTTAGAAACTACCGAGCAGGAGAAGAAAATGAATTCGATTTTTTCCCCTTATATTATTTCATTGCTGTCATTGAATACAGACGAAGAACTTGGACACACGTTATTATCTGGCCAACTTTTAATGCATAAAATGACATTGAAAACAAATACGGAATTACCTGAATTAATGTATGTATAAAGATTTAACCAAATCATTCATTTTCTGTTTACTGAGATAAATTTATTAATGCCTAAAGAACTTCAAAGGATGGGTATTAATTTTGATGTAACATGTATGTTAATGCTAACTTGTGAGGAATTAACACTGAACATTACCTTAGGGGTCAATCCATGAGAAATCGACCAATTTGGAAATAAATAGTTGCTCGACCATTTCAGATATTTTTTATTTTTACACCATGATTATCCCTATCATTGAGAAGTACAAATAATTTTTAATTTATTTTTATCTTAATCTTCTTTGGATCTACGCTATTTTTCTTCGCAGTGGCTACCATTTCACTCCCTTTAAAGATAGAAATTTCTGGTTTTCATTAACATCAAGAGGACATTTCAAGCTTTCAGAAAATTTATAGGATTGCCTGGAAATCCTTTTTCATCATGGAGTTAATAAACCTTGAAATTAGCAGTTCTTGCGAGCAAAATCGTCATTTTTGAAGACCTATTAAGGTGACTGCGGGGCGGAAAGACAAGTTGTTAATTTTTTCCTTATAACTATGGATAGGATAGATTTCGATTATGAAGATATAAAATTTGTGTTACGTGCCCTTACTTCTTAATTCAGGCTCAAAGTTGAACAATTTCCCGTTTTTGCAGATTTCAAGGTCAAATGCCTCAAAAGGGGGACCAGATAAAAATTGTATTTGTTTCACCAAGATACCTCTCCTAGTATTCAACAAAACATCTAAGTTTCATTTTGTGGATCAAAAGGGTATAGGGGTTACAGGCGCTTAAATATGTATAAAAAATGTTCACAGGTAAGTGCTCGGAAATACGAAATAAAAATTTAAAAAGGAAAAATCAAGATGTTATTTAGGGTTAAAAATAATTTTCATCCAGTTATTCAAAATATAATCCAATTTATTCTAAATTCAAAAGCCAGATATAAAATAAAAAATGAAAACAAAAATTTAGTTCTGAAGTTACTGCGTATATACTACCCTATCAAAAGTCATGGAACAACCCTGATTTGAATGAAAATGGGACATTCCTTCGAAATTTCACTGTTGGCATTCTTCCCAGCACTACATAACAGAGAGTATGCTATTATTGCGTGAATGCTGTAAGAATGTCTCATAGAAAAGAGCTTTCAGACTTCCAAAGAGTTACAATTCTTGGGTGCCATCTCGCAGGCAAAACTGTTAGAGCGACGACATTGGACTCTGGATCAATGGCGAATGGTTGAATGGAGTGATGACTCACGCTACACCATCTGGCAATCGGATGGACGGGTTTGGGTATGGCGAAAGTTATCTGCCAAGCTGTGTTGTGCCCACGGAGAAATTCGGCGGAGGGTCGGTAATGGTGTGGGGGTGCTTTTCTTTGTATGGATTGGGTGCAATCGTTTCTGTGGACGGACATCTAAACGCAGAGCGTTACCAAGACATTCTGGACAACGCAGCACTCCCATCTCTCTGGCAGCATTTGGCAATGGCCCTTTTCTGTTTTAGCACGATAACGCACCTTGTCATAAAGCAAGGGCTGTAGGCACATGGTTTGATGAAAAGGGGGTTCGAAAACTTGACTGGCCTGCACAGAGCCCCGATCTGAACCCCATCGAACATCTGTGGGACGTGTTGGAACGTCGATTGCGCGCTTGTGCGGAACGCCCGAAATCCGTGACCGAACTGTCCAAGACACTTATGGCAGAATGGCGAAAATTACCTGTCGAAACGTATCAAAAAGTTGTGGACAGGATGCCCTAGAGAGTAGAAGCTGTGACAGCAGCAAAAGGTGGATCAACAAGATACTAAAATATGTATATTTTTGAGTGTTTCTATTAAAGTGATGATGTCCCATGACTTATGATAGGGTAGTGTAATACAGGTTGTCCCACACGCTTTCGGCTCCTAATTTTAGCTTAATATTGGATATTTAATAAATTGGAAAAGTATGGTGACCTCACAGTAAGTGTTGGAAGTTTTGCCATAATCATTTAGGCATATCAAAGACACGTCTCTCCATGTTATGGAAGATATCCGCCAGGATATCGAGAACCACATCGTCAATTTTCCACCGAATCTTGTCTTAAGGAAGCGTCTATACGATTTTTCAATGTTTACATGACTGTATGTTCCTAATAAAGCTGTGTCGCAGCAGCAGCACCATAGCACAAGGCTGTCAATTCCTTAACTGTGTACTCAGTCATCGTACTGCACATGTGTGAATGTTGCTTTTTATGCGAACTGAACGGAAAGATGGTACCCTTGTGAAAACCTTCACAGAATATGCAAAACTGTATGGGTATATGACATGATTTGCATATAGGTATGTTTTCATTTCATTTTTGAGTGATCTGTTCATCTGGTTATGACGTGATTATTTATGGTGTTCATAATTGAATGCGGATCAAATTGGTAATGGAAGGCGGTCCGATTCTGTATTGATTTACGAGATACATTTTATATATTTACTAATTTGCATAATACAGACCATCAGAAGGTCACGAACAGATTGCCTACCTACGACTTCCTATTTCTTGGATGCAGCAGGTTTTTTTTAATTCTGCGATAGTTATTAAGTAATTACAGTGTGAGAAAAGGAATGAAAACTTCCGCGATCTAGACTCAAACCAGGGACCACGACTTTCGCTGTCGCGGCTCTAACCAATTGAGCTATCATGTAGTGTGAACCGCCAAGATGTTTACACAGTCTTCGTATGGTTTCCGTGAAGTCGTGTGTCAGCTCAACTGGCAGGGTAACCAACTGGCAGGCCACCGACTCGCAAGTTTGGAATCCTTCTAATCCTCAAACCAAGAAAAAATTGAAAAAAAAGACATGCTCAAAGAGAAGTGAAGAAAGTTGAGCTGATATGCTATTTCATGGAAGTCCATACGGGGACATTGTAACTGTTCACAATAGCTCACTGGTTAAAGCAGCGATTGTATCCTGGTTCGAGTCTAGTTCGCGGAATTTTTGTTCCATATTATATTCCATTATAACTGTAGTTATGATATATTTGAAGAATTTTCTTCGATTTTCATTACTTCTCTTTGAGTTATCAAGTAACTTGAGAGATAGGTGATTTGGTAGAAATGCAAGTTGAAACAATAGATAATAGCAATAAAAAATTATTGGTAAAAAAATATTGTGACAAAATTGAAAAAATACCAAACAATGAAAAGTATGTGGATAATAGTAATAACTAAGAAAAAAGAATTATTTAACCACAACAAGAATAATAGAAAAATACAACCTGGATGCGCATTTCGAAAGCAAAGCTTTCATCATTCGGCAGGATCAATGAGGACAATGAAGGACTACACGGTGTCTTTGTCTCTTTTTGTACACTGTGGTCTTTCATTGTAGTTAAGGAGATATCATAATTTCAAGATACACAAAAAAGACAAGTTCAGTACTGACAGATCTCGTAAGGTCTCGTTAGTCGCTCCAATTAATTGACTTGATATAACGATATTTATGTAGCCTACGTATTTTGATTGTTTCCGTCAGCAAACATGTCGAATTATATTTAATGCAATAAGTTCAGTTTTAAATTCTTGTTTTCATTTTTTTATTTTACATTTTTTACGTTTTATTTTGTATAATAGGATGAAAATTATTCTTTAACCATAAATAATATCTCGATTTATCCTTTTTAAAATTTCATTTCGTATTTCCAGCATGCACCTGCGACCATTTTTTATACATATTTGAGCGCCTGTAACCCCTAAACGCTTTTGATCCCCTAAATGAAACTTGCAGGTTTTATTGAGTACTAGAAGAGGTACCCGGCGTTGCCCGGGATAATTACACTTGCACAAACTTTTCCTTTCATTGTTGGTCATGAGATATATATTGTTGGTTCATGCAGTGTGTTTGTGAATTGCGTGCTGATACCATTGTTGATACTTATTGTTGTACCAACTTTGCCTTGCATTGTTGGTCATGAGATATTTCTCATTAATATGCCTTGCCATAACCATGAATATCGATTTTTTATCGATAATTATTATTTTTCCGAAATCTGAGGTAGACAGTGACCTTCCTCATACTTTGAAGGTCATGTATGCGAAATTTCATCAAGATCGGAATAAAACTGTAGATTGTATAAAAAACGTACAGACAGACAGACCCACCCACCCACAAACATCCTTCTTTATATATATAGGGGACTAGGAGAGGTCCCCCTTTTCAGATATTTGACCTTGAAATATGCAAAAATGGAAAAATTTCTCAACTTTGAGCCAGAATGAAGAAGAAAGAGTACGTAGCACAAATTTCATTTCTCCATAATCGAAATCTACCCTGTCCATGGTTATCGGAAAAAAATTAACAACTTGTCTTTCCTCCCTCAGTCACCGTAATAGGTCATCAAAAATGACGATTTTGCTCGCAAGAAATTGCTAATTTCAAGTTGTTTAACTCCATGAGGGTAGAGGATTTTCAGACAATCCTATAAAATTTCTAAAAGCTTGAAATGTCTTCTTGATATTAATGAAAACCAGAAGTTTCTATCTTTAAAGGGAGTGAAATGGTAGCCAATTTTCCACACCCTTGCAAAGCCGCTTTTTACCTCGCTGCAGCGAAGAAAAATGAGCGTAGATCCAAAGCGGATTAAGATAAAAATAAAAGAAAAATTATTTTGTACATCTGAATGATAGGATTAACCATTGTGTAAAAATAAAAAAAATCTGAAATGGACGAGCAACCTCACCTGGTCGATTTTTCGTGGAATGACCCATAGGTGATGAATTTCATAATTGTAATGCTTTCAACGAATTAAAAGATCGTTGGCGAACAGTAGTGAACGAAGAATATAAAAGAAGAAAATATTTTTTCCGATAGAACAACTTGAACTGATTATATATGCCTAAATAAAGATTATGCGTTCACATTGCATCGAAAATTTGTCTTAACTTCTAGTTTGTTCAGAACTTTAAATACATGTATGATAACGTATTTATCTTTTTTTATTTTTTTGTTTTTATTTTTTTTTATTTTTATTTTTTATTTTGGACGCAAAGTGAGATAGAAGCCGGTCGAGGCAGTGAGAAGCATAAAAGAAATCGATAGTATAAGGAATGAGATCTTACATGTATAACAGATCGTATAAGAAGCAACAACTTCGAGGGCGATCGAAGCAGTGAGGATTATTATTTAGCGTATGGCGTTACACACTAACTAATGCACAGTGTGTAGGTAGTCAGGAGATCACGTTAAAGTGATTGTTTGACAGCCGATTTTTTCTAGTTCTTTAATTAACTAGAGTTATGAAATGATGATGAAAGGATAATAATAATGAGAAGGGACAAACAAACACAAACTTCCATGCCCTCGGCGGGATTCGAACCCACGACTCGCTGGTTTCGAGAGCGGGAGGACCTGCGCCTTAACCCTCTGGGCCACCGAGCCGGCAGCAGTGAGGAGAAACGTCAATTTGAGGGTCATCACCTCAGCCAAAGTGGTGTTATTTAATAACGACCGTCTTGGTTAGCGAAGCATCGGATTACTCTCTGACATCGGCGATGATGTGTTTTCGTGCCATTTTAAAATTGAAGGGCTTGGGGCAATAAGGACAGATTAACGATTCGAGGCCGTTAACGATTACAGTGACGATTACATTGTTAATCTGTGACGAGGAGTAAGTGGCTATCAAGCCTCTAGAGAACCGTATAACTTTGTGGCTTTATTCTGGTGTTTATCTGAGGATTTATCCAATCTGAGGACGAAAAAAAAAACAAACATCGCTTTGACTTATCTGAGTTTTATGACAGGGAAGCCCGACAATTCGGTGGATGACAGCTGGGTGAACGCGACAATTCGGTGGACGTGACAATTCGGTGGACGTCAGTTGGATGGGCGCGACAATTCGGCGAACGTCAATTCGGTGGAAATGCAAATTCCGCCGAGATTTTAAATAACTGAAGAATTTTAGATATTTAACTCGTTGTTTGTTTATAACTGACACATCTTTAAAGCAATTACAAAACAATTTGATTCATTCATTTTTTGTCGAAGTCACTTTTTATGCGGGAATGTTTTATTTATTATTTATTAGTTTATAAATAAATGAGCTTATTTCTTTATTATTTCTTAATTTATTAAATCATCGTATAATATGTGCAACATTTTCTATTTAGCTTTATTGCTAAGAGTTCCGTTATTTAATTAAAAATACTGTAATTCTTAAATTACTACTTACAAAAAAGCAAGCTCGTTATTATTTGACATTAATATAGCACGGTGCCCCCCCCCCCCCTACAGCCGGGTTTAATATAAAAAGGCGGTTGGAGATGAGGACAGAGGGTAGAGTTGAAGGGTTCATTTCATTTTTAGGTTGAAGGGATTGATCCCTAATATAACTACTTCCCCCTCCAGATTTTTAAGAGAATTACGTTTCCCTTCTCATATAAACAAAGAGAATTAAAATGTCTTAAAAGTTTAAGTTATAATACAAAATTATGACAAGTAAAATATAGCTATACAAAAAATATATACAAAAACAAAATAATTACAGATAAAATATACAAATAATACAAATGAAATTGTAACAACAAAAATATATAAAATATAATAAAAATCAAATAATTTTCAAATTTATTCTTCATCACTTTTTTAAATAACAAGAAATTAAGCCTCCCGAGGAAGGTATAGGAAAGTAGCGGAAGCTCTGAGTTCATCTATTTTTGTATTTCTTCATCTGCACTTTTTAACCCCCCTATTTTTTTAATCAAAAGTTGATTTTCTCGAAACTTGTGTTTAGAAAATATAAAAGAACCCTATATTCTTTCCTTTCTCATTATTTTGGATCGAATGATATATCACACCCTATATGTTGCCATAAATTTCTAAAGACCAAGTGATTGCCACCCCCACAATTCCGACTCTCTTGGGACAATTCGGCCCAAACTTTACAGTGATGTTGATCTTTCTTAGAGGAATCTGTATACCGAATTTCACTCCTTTATATGCATAAATACGTGTAGACCTTTTGGTCCCCTCTAACTTCTGCCCCCGAAACTCCGACCCCAGTGGGCCAATCAAAACCAAACTAAATAGTGAAGATGTACATGCCCATAGTCAGCTACATTCCGAATTTCGACCTTCTAACCCAAGAAATGCGGAAATTATGAAGGGGACAGACGGACGGACAGACAGACAGACGGACATTGTGAAAACAATAAGTAACTTCATTCTTCCGCTACTTAATAACAAAAAGAAAAAAAATTGCATCAAGGCAATTTGTTCAGTTATATATTCCTCTCAGTTTTTGAAATGATTTTCAAAATTCTGCACAAATTTCATGTGTGTTGAGTTTTTAATCTTGTAACCTTTTGGGGGATGATGGGAGAGAAGCTAAAATTTAACGGAGGTCAAATGGTTATATTAACGCTTTCAACCCAAAAACGAAATGAAGTCTACCCCCTGTCATCCCCTCCATATCATCTTTGGATGTGTTTCGATAGACTCACGGACCTAGCGAGAGCTAACTCGTGTTAACTGTGGCCAGTTGTGAGCTAAAGAGAGAATCGCGACGATCATGCTATCGAAACGCTATGGGGAGGTATCTTTTTTCAGGCGCTGTTTCACTTTCGGTTTTCGCTCTTTCTTCCTGCGCTGTATCCGAGATTTCCTGTTTATTACTGTTTATTTCTTGTTTAATTCCAACACTAACTATAATTTACTGTTGACGTTGTTGAAAGTAAACATCGACATGTTATATTATCGCGTTATGGCTCCGCGAATACCACGAAACCCGATCTACCCATACAGGATCTGTCGCCATCTGTAAACAAGCTGGATCGGTTCTCATGAAGCTGTACGAGCTCGGAAGCTCGAACCATGACCTCCTTTATTACTCCTCGGAGGTCATGCTCGGACCGTTTCGTGGGGTCGGGGCCTCCCTTCTCGTGAGGTTATCGGCTCTATCGAAACGGGCGAGACCACCTCACGAAAACCTATCGAAACGATTCAGAGAGAGGAAACCCTACGATCGCGAGATCCGTGAGTCTATCGAAACACACCCTTTCTATATTACAAGCAGGACAGACTGTACACTTTCCCAGAGCTATATTTTGTTTTTATATTTTTTCTGTAACTTATTTATATTTTTTGTATATATTTTACTTGTAATATTTTTATATTATAACTTTAATTTGACTGTACACTTTTAAGACAGTCATTTTAATTCTCTTATGTAAGAAGAGAAACCTAATTCTCTTAAAAAGCTGGAGGGGGAAGTAGTTATATTAGGCATCAACCCTTTCAATCTAAAACTGAAATGAACTCTACCCTCTGTCCTCCCCACCAACTGCCTTTTTATATTAAACCAGATATTAAACGGGGGGGGGGGGGGGCCACCGTGCTATATTAATGTCAAATAGCATATCTACAATTGTATCTACCCAATTCCTATTGTGCCTATTTTAACGAGCTTAAGTAGTAATCTAAGAATAACAGTATTTTTAATTGAATAATAGAACTCTTAGCAATAAAACAAAATTATTTAATAAATTATTTAATAAAGAAACAATCTCATTTATTTGTAAGCTAGTAAATAATAAATAAAAGAATCCCGCATATAAAGTGACTTCGACCTAAAATGAATGAAGCAAATTGATTTGTAATTGCATAAAGATGTGTCAATTATAAACAAACAACGAGTTAAATACTCAAATTCTTTGGTGATTAAAAATCTCAATCGAATTTGCATTTCCACCGAATTGTCGTCCACCCAATTGACGTTCACCGAATTGTCGCGTCCACCCAATTGACATCCACCGAATTGTCGCATCCGCCCAATTGACGAATTGTCGCATCCACCGAATTGACGTTCACCTAATTGTCGTCCACCGAAGCGTCGTCCACCCAATTGTCGTAGACCCATATTCCAGTACTTATTAGGAGCTTTAGCATAAAAGCTACTTATAAGAATGCGCCCTTGGTCTGTACGTTTATCCCAGACCCGTAGCCAGGAGGGGGTCGACGACCACCCCATTATGGAAAAAGGTCCGACTCAGTGGAATTTTTGA
>JAHWFO010089604.1:918363-957542 GCA_023313115.1 Rhysida immarginata | reverse complement strand
GAGGGGGTCGACGACCACCCCATTATGGAAAAAGGCCCGCCTCAGTGAATTTTTTAAAAACCGCCCCCCCCCCCCCCCCAAGATAATGTCCTGGCTAAGGCCCTGTATCCGGCCGTCCGTCTATCGTTTACACGATAACTTACAACGGATTAACTTTTTCAAATTCTTTTTTCAGAAATATGACCATCAAAATCTTAGCTCGGCCGTATAAACTTTTCAGAATTTTTCGTGGATCCCTTCAAGTTGAATTCACGTGCTAAAACAGTGAGTGTAAAGTATACCAAGATACTGGCATGTCATATAACAATCGATTTGTCAAGAAGGAATACATTGTTACTTTCTGTTCTTCTTTTAAGCTTTACTGGCATCGGCGCGTGCACGTGAAATCGCTTTGTCGACGCACGATTGTTCAAGTGCTCATTTATTAAGTAACGGAAGAATGGAGCTACTTATTGGTTTTATAATGTCAGTCCGTGCCCTTCATAATTTCTACATTTTTTGAGGTAGAAGGTTGAAATTCGGAATGTAGCTTACTATGGGCATGCCCATCTGTACTATTTGGTATAGTTTTGATTGGTACACTGGGGTCGGAATTACAGGGGTGGGATTCAGGGAGGGCAACATATCTGTGTGCTATTATGTATGTATGTCACGTAATTTTACGACCAGGCGCAGTGGAATTAAGCGAATGAAGTGAACACAGAGCAAATAAAAATAACTTAGTGCTTAATTAGAAAGCAAGATTTTATTAATCCAAGAACTAATAAAATAATACAAAAAAAATTTACCCAAGGGTACGTTTAACCTTCAATAGAAAATTATCGAAATTCAAAAGCAATAAACCGGCTAAAATTTAGGCCACAATGCCGTAGCCCTGTCTTTGGGTAAAGGGGCGGAATTCTACTAACACGTAGAATACCCGCCCAGATGAAGTAATGTTAATGATACAAAAAAAAAATGCAATTTAAATCCCCGGTTGTATTGCACACCAGGAAAACAGAAGTTGTGCGTTCAATTGAAGCGCAACAGAAGTTTTCTTTTTTTTCCCCACTGACACAAAAGCGGATTGTCCGCTGCCTAGACTAAACTCCGTTTGTTTCCTCTCGGAAGACAATTTGGACACCGCCCCGCAACTAGAAGACTCCACGATTGGGTTTCACCCTCGCAACAGTGTGGTGGTGTGCTCTAGCACTGTAAAGAGAAAGAAATAGGATATTATGATTAATGCATATCCTAATCAGCGCGCGCCTCCATAGTACCCAATAAATTAAGCAATTGACCCGGAGCAAAGCTTTAATACGCATTTAATTTGCTTTAGACAACTTAGGAGCCGTTACGCTTGCTTATTCCTTGCTTTATCTACAAAACTTTGATTTATGTTATGTAAAGCATTCTTCATTACGCGCTCGGGAGCAAACGAGTAATTAAGAGCGGGAGAGAACTTAAAAGTAACATGAATTGAGCCTACCTGGATTCTGGGATGATGGCACCGAGTGATTCCTGGAGAAATCCGACGAAAGACCAAGGAGCGATACACCAAACCTCTGTATCTTCTTCTCGTTCGCTAGTCGACTCCGCAACCGACGTGATACCGCCTGCTCGATGCTCCTGGGCACTCCAATTACGAGGACCAACGTCCGAAGTATTCCGCTCACGGGCCCGGGCTTGAAAAGCACTGCCACGTCCACTCGCACCTCGTCGACTCGCCTACGTGCGATCTCGACGACGCTGCCGCTGGTCTTGACGGGCGAAGGACTCCCACCAAAGAACGTAAATCAGGAAGAAGTGACCGTGGCGTCGGAACGCCTAGTAGTTGTCATTAAAAAATATTACATTGCAATGAAAGCAAAATGTAACAATAAAAATTTATTCTCAGAATATTTATTGGAATTAAAAAGTAAATTTTGGAATTTATTTTTATCTAAGCTGTAGTAAAAATATAGCATATTTTCCAGGCGACAAAAAAAAATTATTATATTAAATCTTTCGCGAGAAAATTTACATCAATTTGGCTTTTTTAGACAAATATTTTTTCTTAACCAAAGATATAGTTCAGGCATATAAATGACAAGTAAATTTAAAATACGGTATACATTTGATTCTCAATTTTCGAATAAAGATATTTATTTTATTTATTTTTTTGCTTTGGAGTAGTTTTTTTTTGTCCGGATAGTACAAAAAAATGAAGAAATTCATTCTCAAAACGTTACACAATTTGAGATTTTTATTGTAAAAAGAAAAAAAAATGGTAGAAAAAATATATTTTGGATTTATGCTGTGTTTTGATTTAAATAATCTTCAGGACATTGAAAAAAATAGAAGTCGGTTTCAACTTGAGAATTTTTTTTCCCGATAACAATAACTAAAAAAAAGGGGGTTCTATTCTTATAAGTACATCATTATAAGAATGGTAAGTATATGAAATATTGACATATGAACGATTAGAAGAGTATGAAAAGAAATATAAATTGATATGAGCGTGACGTATGATAATATGTAGCAGTTGAAGTAAAAGCCAATAATAATAATAATAATAATAAATAATAATAATATTTATTAGAAAATGGCTCTTTGAAGGATTTTTTCACGCCCGACCTCCGATATCAATCAGATAGAGAAAAGAAAGGAAAATAATTGATGATGAAAGTGCACGTATTTGAATAAAAAATTTTTTAATGAATAATTAACTTTTGGAAATTAATTACTGATGGAAAAACAACAATTTTTATAACTTCAGGTTGAAAATCATCATGGTATCAATCTTTTAACCTGAAGTTACAAGCTTCAAGTAATTAATTTCCAAAAGCATACGGAATATTCCTCCATTTTATATACGAGGATACCCAGCGTTGCCCATTAAATAGGAGATTCCTCGTATTTTATATATAACTAGCAGAATACCCAGCGTTGCCCAGGATAATTCCACTTGTAGGTAAGCAGAACAATCTCAAGAAGTTAAATTAAAACCCCAACTTGGGTGAATAATAACTCAATCAATACAACACAGAGCGAAGGGACTATCCAGCAATAATAATCTTTAAAAAGTGAAAAGGAAGTTCATCTTAGGCAGCATTAGAACAAATAAAAATATTACAAATTTAAACTTCCTTTTGGTAATTCATTATTTCTTTGAATATAATAAATAAATGTATATAAAATTATATATTTTTATAATTTAATTTCATCTATGTGTATTACCTTTTTCTATTAAGTTTTTATGAGATTTAAAAAATAACAATCATAAATTGTTAAAAAATTATCATTTATTATTATAATAAATTAATACAATATTACGTAAAAGTATATGCACAATTTATCCTAAGCAAATATGTATTAAATATTTTATTTAAAATATTTTATGATGAAGTTATCCAGTGAAGAAAATAAAAATTAAAAAGCACAATAAAATGATTTTTTAATACATATTTTATTTTTCCCAGGTTAAACGAGAATTTTTACAATAAGAGGTTGAATATCAAACAATTTAAATACGATTTTATCACATTTTTAAAAAATTTGTTTAATTCTAAAAAAATTATCAAAATATAACTTTTTATCATTGAGAATGCTTGGAGGAATTTAATGATACGCACTAGCCGTTAGAGTCCGCCACTGATTTATGACGTGAACATGACGTCACACGCGTTACATGTTTTCCCCCGAACGGTCACTTCTTCCTGATTTACGTTCTTTGACTCCCACGCTGTCGAGACGGTTCCCTCACGGTCTCTCCCTCGACGAGCGACGTGGTTTCGGAAGATTCTGTCGTAATGTGGAACGAGCGCGACCAAGCTACCTGCATTAGTCGAAACGAAGGCGTTGCTCCCTCTGAAGAACAGAAAAACTCATTATCGCAAAAGTCACAGTCATTCAGTTTCTCACACGCACTCTCCTTCCGCAAACCTTCCTCGACGCTCGCTAAAGCTGCCGTTCTCGGTCTCCCCAGAGCTCTTTTTGCACGTGTTTTCCCTCCAGAGGCTCGGTTCTCTCCTCTCTTAAAACTCTGCTCCCGATCGAGATTTTGAAAACGGCGCTCCTGCTTATGCCGCTTCCGCTTCCGCCTTCGCCGAGAACTGCCTTCCGCTCGCCCATCTATAGATTTAATGTTTTGCTTTAGCCGAATATTGTCAATAGATGGCGGCGCGGAAAATCCGACATTGCTCCCCGGCCGATCTGCGCGGCCGGGGACATCGGATAACCTGACTGTCGCATTTTTATGTGACAATGTAAAGGCGTGAAATTCGGTATCCAAATTCCTCTAGGCAAGATCTACAGTACTATGAAGTTTAGGCCCAATTGTTTCGGGGGGGGGGGCGGATTTGCGGGGGTGGCAGTCACTTGGTCCTTAGAACTATGGCAGCATATGGCATGTTATACATGTATATCATACGTTCGGAAATGATGAAAAAGGAAAGAAGATACGAGGTTTTTTTACATTTTATACATATTATGTTCGAGAAAATCAATTTTCTTGATTAAAAAAACTTGGGGAGAGGTAAAAAGTGCAGATAAAGGGGTAAAAATAGATGACTGTCACGGAAATCGATTCCACAAGTGATTTCCGGCGACACTGGCTGTTATTACCGCTCACGTATATTCACCCGTTCGAAGGCGGGGGAGGAGCGGGGCAGACAGTGTCGTCATAACCATCATCACGCAAGAGCCAATGGAGACCAGACGAGGCTCCGTGACGTCGTACCGAAGCTTTCTTGGCGGGAGGTTTCAAGAGTAAAGAGGAGAGCGACCCGAACTTCGGAAGGTAAACATCGGAAAGATCTCGGTTCGACTTCGGAGAGGAAAGCTCTTTTCGCTGTCACCCGTAATGGTCGGAGACCTCCGGACCCTCAGCGGGATAGAAGCGACGACGTGGCGAGCCGACCGTTTACCCTATCGAAGCAAGGCGTGCACGGCGGAGAAGCACCGCAGGCGGCGTTTTCGCTGACGAGCGGTTCCGGCAACGAGCACGAACCGACGCACGTGTGTTCAACGGGAGCAACCGGGAGGTGGTTGCTGCTTCGTACGCTCTCGGTATCGACAACGGCGACCGTAAGTGTAATTTCATTATCGGGCCTTTATCCATGTGCGTGGTCGTCGATGTTTAGTGACCTTCATGGAAGGAAGTGCGACAGGCGTTCAGTAATTAGAGGCTTTTTCCCCGCCGGGCTGAACGCCTATCTTTCCACCCAGTACGGTTTTGCGTACTTCGCATAAATAGGCCGAGTCGAGTGCGCAGAAGTATTTCCCCTGTGTCGAGGTGGAATGCTTGTGTTGTTTTAGCGTCCTTTTGTGTGACATAGAGTGGGAGGACAAGGGCTAGTAATTGTAATGACTATATTTATATTTTTCTCCCTCATTTTAGGGCCAGCCCTTCTGGTGAGCACTCGTGTGAACGCATTTTGATAATGCGTAAAATACCTATGCCTTTGGTATAGTAGAGGTTTTTCACAGATAATTTATTGGGTAGCAACTAAGGTTTTCAATGTTAGCAGGAACTTTATCTGTGCGAACTTGTCCTTTTGTGTATTGCATTTAATCTGTCAGAACTTGTGTGTTTGTGTGACTACCGATTTAGACTCATTAATTTTTATCTGGACTTTGATCAATGCAAATTCCTGGACTTGGACTTTAGCAAACATTTTAGTAATTGATTCTTCTGCTGTGTCAATTAGACCCATTCGTACCTGTTTAATTTTGGCACTGTAATTAGGCATAAAAATATGAGAGGCCGTATCATGTGCCGTCGTTGATTTGTATTACCCTATAGACTTACCGCCTAATTTTTATGTAATTTATTTAGTTGTAGAATTGTATTACTCTATAAGTATTTTGCCATAAGTTTATGTGGTTGTTTACTTGATGGGTTAAGTAAAGTAAGAATATTTGAACAGGTTAAGTTACAAGCTGTAGTAATATTTTTGTCTTTGAGAATTGAAGCTACATTTGACATTCTCATTTTTGTGTTATGACGTAAGTAAATTTGCTTATCGGAATTTTTCAGATTATTTAAGTTTTATGTGAATCTTAAATCAACCGATTAGCTCTGTCTCGATAATTGTAAGAGTAATATTGTGTGACTGCTCTTTAAATTTTTGAGATAGATTTCTCTGTTGTTTACGTAGGCCGTAATTTATCATTTTTGTGTTTATTGACTAAGGTATTGAATTGAGTATCTGTTTTTCTGTCAATTCTGATTCATTTATACAATTTGGATTTAACAATTATTCTAATGTAATCGAGCTAGGAAATTTAGCTCTTTATTATATTTTATTAGGTCTTTTATTCATTTATTAATTACAGTGTTTTATTGAATATTTTTCCTATAATAAACTTTATTTTTTTTTCAACCTTACCCTGATAACGTGCTTTATTAATTTCCACTGCGTACATTTTCTACTCTGTTTTTACACGTTACAATGACCGCACGATCTGACATTTGCCTTCCCCTACTCGGGGGTTAATTTCTTTTTAATAAATGTATAAATGTATTTCTCCTTCACTGCTAAAGCTCCTCCTTGGAATGTTTACAAGATTTTATATGGTATGCCGTTAGCTTGGTTTTCTTTACACTCACTGTTTTAGCACGTGAATTCGCCTTGAAGGGGTCCACGAAAGATTTTGAAAACTTGATACGGCCGAGCTAAGACAACACCTTCTAGACACAAGGCCTCGACACGGAAGACTCTGACGTCATACAGTAGGCAGCAAAGCCAACTAAAAATACAGGCCGGGGCAGTCGAAAATCCCCTTTTACATTGTTTTCCACTGCCTTGGCCTGTATTTATAGTTGGCCTTGCTGCCTACTGTTTGACGAAAGAGTCCTCCGTGCCGAGGCCTTGTGTCTAGAAGGTGTTGGTGGTCATAGTTCTGAAAACAGAAATTTTCAAGTTATCGTGCAAACGGCGGACGGCCGGACGAATGGCCGGATAAACGTACAGACCAAGCGTGCATTCTTATAAGTAGCTTTTTGCTAAAGCTCCTAATAAAAACGTGGTTTGAAAAAAAAAGAAAAAAAAACCCTTTTCCCCCCTTCCCTCTTAACTTGTTTTATGATTAAAAATAAATGTGACTTATTTGAAAACGTTTTTGTCAAATATTATTATAAAAAATTTCGATTAAAAATCTACAGTGTCCCAAATTGATACATACACTCTTTGAAACGTTATAGCTCAGCAAAGAAATGAGACAGAAATATAACGTTTGTTGTGTATGATGCAGACAGTGTTCCACCGCTCCACTTCACTTTCATGTCGATGTGAGAACTACCCTAGATCACACATTCAATCACAGGTGGATAGGACGAAGAGGAAGTGCTACGGAGTTCTCGCCTCGATCTCCCGATTTAATCACTCTCGGCTTCTACCGTTGGGAACTTTAAAGAACACGGTGTACGCCACAAACCTACAAACACTGACGGAATTAAGAGATCAGATTGAGCGTTCCATCAATGGTATTCCCATTAGCTACAATCCAGTCGGTATGTCGCTCTGTTCGACGTCGGTGTTGGAAGTGTACTGTGGCACAAGGTGGACATTTTGAACATGTACGGGCTTAAGGAAGTTTAAGGAATAAAATACAACAAAAGTTATATTTCTATCTCATTTCGTTGCTGAGTTATAACGTTTCAAAGAGTGTATACATCAAGATGGACATAGAGAGTGTTTGGGACACTCTGTATTGTAATAATTATTTCAATGCTTTATCAAAAAAATAGAGTATATAGTCAGAGGCATAGCGAGAGAAGGGCGGAGATGGCGTTCGTTTTTGACCTGGTGCATTGAAACCAGTTGAGAATGCGTGGTACTGCATTATCCTAACAACATTTATTAAAAGCTTCGATAATATCCTCTGGCTATGCCGCTGTATGATGTAGGTAATACGTAGAAGAGTTGACTTCTCCATTATCTACTGTGAACAGAAAGAGTAAATTTAGTGGTTTCAGCATCTTCAGCATCTTTCAGCATCTTCAATCTTTAAATGAATGATTTTTCCAATTCGATACGACACAATAACCCATTGTTATTTCAGATTCATTGACTTCATTACAGGCTGTGTGGCTACTGAACTACTGCTATATGATTTAGTCTCAAAATTGTGGGATCGTGTCCTGGCCTTCTTTTAGAGATCTTTTATAAAGTTCACTGTCACATACTGCGATCTGTTCTAATTCTACAAAACTAATCTCTGAATTTACTGATATCACATCATACATTCATATATTAATGTTTTTTATTATCATCCACTTGTAGTTGACGATACCAGATCCCATTGGGGCCAATGGACCGAGTGTTCTAAATCGTGTGGCGGTGGATCTAAGCAGAGGAGTTTAGAGTGTCCGAATCAAATATGCGTTCAACATGGAAGGCAAAGCGAACCGTGCAACCTAGAGCCCTGTACTGAATCGAGTATTTTAACTTTTTATTTTCACAAATACTTTACACGGTGGTAACATTAACGGTGGTGGACTACTATTAGAACTCCAACACTGACTATCTTAGATATAATGGGCCAGTTTAAATCGGGCTTCGGTTTTCTTTCTAATTAGTTGACGGGAGTTGGTCTGTTTGGAGTGATTGGTCTGCGTGTTCCACGTCGTGCGGCGAGGAAGGAAGACGACAGAGGAGCCGCCAGTGCATCAATCCCCATCCACAGCACCAGGGAAAGGAGTGCCAAGGACAAGGAAAGGAAACGTCCACCTGCATACCTCGCAGTTGTCCAGGTAAGTGAACTGAAAGGTATGTGTCATTTTGGAGCACCTCCATGCTGAAAAAAGTAAAGAAGACTGTAGGCGAAGAAAGGCGTCCACATTAGATATTGTGACGTTGGTAACGTGAGGCAAGCGGTTCTGTTGGTTAAAGAACGCCTCCTTCATTACCCTGTGCCTTTAATTTCTCGGAAAACAGCGAAATGTCTTGAACCAAATGAACCCGAAAGTTATGCTACTAATCACTCTCCAATAGCAAAAGTTACTCTTCCAAAAAAGCAGTATTATCAAGAGGATTATCCTCTACAGGGTGCTGCAGATAACTACAGGGCAGTGTAACGGGAAGCCTACCCGCTCGATTGCAGGTAATCGAAATGATAATTGGGTAATTTTATTTTGTTAAACCTGCTTGTTTGGCAAAGGGCATGACCAATTGAGCCAAGGAGGGGTGCGCGCTGTACTATTACTGGGTAGGGGGTACACAAAAAGTAAACACACTTATGAATGTCCTCCACAGCTAGAGGGGATCAACAAATAAAACAAAAATTCAACAGAGGAGAATAGTAAAAAATAGCGTTTCACACTTTTATTATTATTATGTTTGGTCGTCACGGGCTAACCCGGGTTGCATCTCGTAGCGGGCACAAGACCAAAGCCGCAGCAGACCATTTTGCTCTACTGAAGTTCTCTAGTATACTGCTGAGAAAGTGTCACCTGGGTGTTTTGTCATTTTTTTTTACGTTCACCCCCCTCCCCGACTGTGGAAACTGCTGGCTGCTGCAGGCCACCTTCATCTCCCTCCATTCTGCCAATCGACCGAGCCGGTCCCTGCAATCGAGCGGATAGGCTTCCCGTTAAACTGCCCTGTAGTTATCTGCAACACCCTATATGGCGACGAAAGGAAGAAGGAGCCCTGCGACGAAAACGAATGCAGGACAACATCAACGCAATCCATCGGTTGCTAGCTAGAAATCGAAGCGAATGAACACTCGTTTAGGGATCGCATGCGCTAGGGAATAGAACCACGAAAATTAAAGGGAGAATGAGGTATCAAGCAGGAGGGAGGTATCAAGCAAACCGAGCATCTATTGTATTTTAATGATATAATTATGATACCGTTGGAAACTTTCAATGCTAAGATATGGTATGTAATTACTTACGCTTTACATTATCAATAGTTAATTTCTGTTATGCAAATTGTTATCAATAGCTAGTAGCTAATCCTCGCTTCAACAGTACATGCTTACGTAGAAAAGCTTTAGCAATAGATTATGAAGAAATAATAGACCGCTTCAACAATCAACGCTCATTTCATTAAATAGGAATGCATACAAATTAAAGGACTCTTATATGTTCGAATATATAGAGCATTACTATTCTCTCCATTTAACTTTTCAGTTGTTTTT
This sequence comes from Rhysida immarginata, assembly GCA_023313115.1. Classification (NCBI taxonomy): domain Eukaryota; kingdom Metazoa; phylum Arthropoda; class Chilopoda; order Scolopendromorpha; family Scolopendridae; genus Rhysida; species Rhysida immarginata. The sequence goes on along the minus strand of JAHWFO010089604.1, from coordinate 947,435 downwards.
TTTATTCATTTCGAACTACACATTTCCGTTAGAAGTACGCCTTCTTGCCTTAGCAATCTCATCTAACCCTAACAACGAAAGCTTGTAATAAAGTAAATAAGCCAGAAACTGTGAACAAGATGATATGCTAACAAAGACAAAGGAAACCACTGTTCCACAAGCAAATAGTTTAATAACATTAACAAACAATAGCAAAATAATAGAACAATAATAATACAAACACGTATGTACATTTCGAGAGCCAAGCCCTCCTCTTCAACGTGTATAGATGCGAACCGAAGTTAGAAAGGTTTGGGAGAAATCCCCTTATATATACTAACATAACCAATCAAATAAAATAAACTTATATCCTGTACACACTGAAGAGGAGGGCGTGGCTCTCGAAATGTACGAGGGCGTTTCAAAAAATAACTTTAAATTGTGTTATGAGTTTCATGGCTTAATGTAATGCTCCAAAATTCACAGTAGTGGACGAGCAAACCTCGCGCTGCAATATAACGTACAGGACATCAAAGATGGCGGCTCCACTGTTGGTGTGCACCCGTGAGGAGCAGGCTCTGTCGTACGTTTTTTGTCGAGTCAAGGTGTCACACCCAGTGAAATTCATCGTCGGAAGCAAGTTCAATATGGGACAAGTACACTGTCGTTGCAGTAAGTTTACGAATGGAGCAGAAAGTTCAGGAACAGCGTGACAAGCGTGGCAGATGATGCTCGGTCTGGCAGGAAAACATTGCCTCTGTGGATGCTGAAATTCGTCGTGACCGGCGGATTACGGTGAAGGAACTGTGTGATATTCTGCAGATAAGCATTTGTTCTGTGCATACGATTATCCATCACGAGCTCAGGTCACCAAAGTATCTGCAAGGTGGGTCCCTAAGAAATTTATTTTATTTATTTTTATTTATTTATTTATTTATTTATTTATGAATTGGGATCCAATACGTCCATCCAGGGCCTGTTTGGCCAGAGGCCGACGAGTTGGGTCCCTGGATAGAGTTGGATTCACGACTCGATTGCTGTATGATGGTCGCAGTAGCCGGGGGGGGAGGGTGAAGATTGCCTATCACGGATGGTCTCCCATCCAGTGACTGCCGTGCCTGATGTAGTTTAACTTCACAGAAGTTGTGTTCAATGAAAGCCCACCAGGCAACGGCCTCTCCCCAGTATTTTATTTATTTATTTTAGAGGGGTACAGAGCATCCACCCGGGGCCAGTATGGCTAAAAGCCGACGATGGGCAGATAAAAAAATTATATGTAGAACAAATAAAAAAGAATATAATAAACCTTTTTCTAGAACATATAAAAAGAATATAATTAGAAAGAGAAGCGGAAAGATAAGGAAGTTAAACAGGAAAAAATTTAGCTAGAATCGCGCAAGTGGGACAGTAGTTTAATTTTAAAATTGGTTGTTGAAGAAGAAGAACGGATTTCCGATGGTAGGCTGGACCAAAGCCTTAGATCTGCGGTAGAAACGCTCTTACATTGGTAAGAACGACTAATCCGGGGAAGAGTGAAGGATAATTTCGGGACAAATGCCGAGGGGGTCAGGGTGACGGAAGGGTTTGAGACAGGAAATAAGGGAAAGAACTTCATCAGGGGAGGTTGGGATAGTGAAGAAAGAGGAAGGGTTACTGAGAATAGAGAAAGGGTAATGTATTGGTAGAGAGGGGTTACTGGGATCCCGAGGTAGTAAGGTAGCTAAGAAGGACATAAACTGGGTGGAATCAAAAGAAGCAGGATCTGAGACTGGGGAAACATCAAAAAACTGGGGCACCTCGGATTAAGTTATTGATGGCTTTCCATTTAGATTTTTTATTGCCCATGTTATTAAATAGGCGAGCATGATATATGGATTTAGTTTTTTTTTATTTCGGAACGGACATGGTTGGATAAGGGACAAAAATTAAGTTTGTTATACGAGTTTGGAAAGCGTCTAAATTTACGATAAAGAGCATTCTTATGAGCAATAAGAGAGAGGATCTTGGAATTCATCCAAGGTTTTAAGAAAGGGGGTTTAGTTTTTGAGGTAGGAGGAGGTACAAAAGGTAAATACCTTGCTAGGCCTAAATTGAGGTGAAACAGGAATTTAGTGAAGAGATCATTAATATATTCATCAGAGGGGGGAGGGAGTAGGGTAATCCAATTGGTGTCTTCGAGAAAGGAGTTGAAAGCTGCCAATCTGTTAATCGTAATAAGCTGCGATTTAACAGTAAGCGAGGATATCTGTGGAGGCGGAAAAAATGACTGCAGAGAAAAAGTTGGGAAATGATCAGACAAGGCGCAATCAACTGAGCCGCTGAACTTATTGTCGGAAGAAGAAGAGTAGCAATGATCGAGAAGGGAGTAGGAGTTAAAAAAGTTGGAATAATGAATGGAAGAGTCAATCAGAGGGCCTAAGCCGGACCTAGTCATTAAATCAAGAACTGAATTAACATTTGCAGATGGACGAGAGAAATCCAAATTGAAATCACCGGTGATAAAGATTTTATTAGAAGATAAGGTAAAGTCCAGAATTATAGACGAGAGAAAAAAAAGAGAACTGTCCAGAGGGGGGAGGGGTGGTAGACTGATATGAGCACAAGCTTCGTGCTAATCCGTAAAGTAAGAATTTCGAAGTCAAAAGTAATTAAAGAGTAATCCTGGGAGTTCATAATTGAGGGAGTTAGAAATGTAAACTACAATACTGCCACCTTTCTTATTCGAACAATGCAAGGCTTCAAAGGTGAAATTAGAGAGAAGAGGAATGTCAGCAGTAGATTTAGACCAGGATTCTGTGAGAGAAAAGCGGTTGTGAATGGAGAAAAGCAAGGAAAGCATGAAGAGAGAAAAAATTCATGCAAGGACTGCGAATGTTTAAGCAAAAGAAAAGTAAAGAAGAGGAGGGAGTAGGGGAAAGATGAAGGAACGCCGGATGGATGCGTGTGTGGGACTCTTGCGTCGCTTTGAAGACGAGGGAGAGACATCCTGGGTTCACCATTTCCAACCGGAGACCAAACGAGCAAGCAAAGAGTGGCGTCACAGCAATTCCCCCCCACAGATTACGTTTATTCAGATGTTCCACTCCTTCTGAAAGCAATGGTAACTTTCCTATTACCAGATAGCCAACCAGAAAGCATGCCACACAACAGAGATAGCCAACACTGTCAACAGACGTCACATGAGTCACGTGACGTGACTATTACTTCAAAGTGCAGCTCACAAATTACGTCATCATTTTACACTCGAGGCCAACGAGAAACTGGCCAGGGTACTCAAAAATCGCATGATCATTCACCCTTCATTGTCTCCATCTTGGATTTTAACAATCAGTATTTTTTCGTTTGTTGGAAACAATGAAGGATTGATTGTTGCCCGGACCCCGATGATCATGTGACTTTTAAGTGCCCTGGCCTGTCTCTCGTTGGCCTCGTTTACACTGCTAATACAAAATTAAGCCTTTTAAAAAATTGCATAAAATTTAAATATTACTTTATTGCTTTAGTTAACTTTTCTTTCTTTACCCCAAAATCTTTCTTTGTGTTTCCACAAATGATGCAATTTCTGTAAACACTTTCAGCGATATTTCCTGAAAACACTTTTCCTGTTCATTTTAATCAAACTGCATTTAAAACGTTTTCCTTACTTTGCAAATGGCTTCGACTAGAAATTGAAACTTGTAGAGTTAGAACTCTGTAATATCACAGGGCCGTAGCCAGGACGTTATTTTTTTTGGGGGGGGGGGGAGTTTTTCAAAAATTTATTTATTTATTTATTTATTTATTTATTTATTTAAAGAAAGTTTAATACAACTGTAACCCCTAGGTCAGGTATGGCCAAAGACCGACATGTGAGACCTAAGGGGATACAAAAAATATTTACAATATAAAAAGTTAAAATGGTTAGTTTACTTAAGCCTAAATTAGATTAGATAATCATAATTTAACAAATAATTATCTTATATTAATATAGTACACTTTGCTAATTCTGGATACTGTCAGAAAACAAAATGCAATATCTGTAAAACCTAAATTAGTAATTCAGGCTACTTTTGTTGGACATCACCCTAAAAAAACTCATTAATTTGACATGTCAAACTTAAGCTAAAACAATACTGAAATTAAACAATGAAATAAAATATTCAAGTCTGTTTAAATTATGTAATTGGTGGAGAATAATTCATTATGTAATTTTTTAAGCTGTTTCTAAACTTAGGAAGTATAGCTATCTCTCGGATTTCATGTGGTAACTCCGCCCATGTGTTAATACCAAGAATTGATAAGCAGTTATTACGATAATTTCTAGTGGTTTTTAGTAAATACATATTTCTGGACTGACGTGTAGGATAATTTAGTAAATTCCGGACCTTTTTTCAAAAATTCCACTGAGTCGGACCTTTTTCCATATTTGGGAGGCAGACCTTTTTCCATAATGGGTTGGTCGTCGACCCCCCTCGAACCCCCCTCGACTACGGGCCTGCATTACATGACTGTATTTTAAGATATAATTAATTATGTATCATAAATTACTTCACGATTTTAGAAAGAAAATATTTATACATTATGAATAATGCAATTTTCTTAAATAATATCAAATTAAGAGTTAAACGCAACTGAGAGAGTGTTAGCGTCGTTCAAATTTCCTCTTTGGCGCTGAGTGGAACATCTGAATAAACGTAATCTGTGAATTCCCCCAAACCGAAGAAGTTTCACACCCTGCCCAGGGCAGGGAAGGTGATGGTGACCACAAGGGGCCGATTGTCGAGCATTACATGCCCAAAGGCAGCACCATCAACAGTGACTCATATTCGGACCTTCTGAGGTCTAAACTGAAACCTTTCGTCCACATCAAGCGTCGTGGACTTTTCACAAAGGGAGCCCTGCTCCAAAACGAACACAGCTCCAGACCCCATACTTCCCGTACACAGCTGCCACCATAAAAGACCTGCAGTTTGAATGCCTGGTCTGTCCTTCGTACTCTCCCGATCTCGCCCCCTCAGACTACTACATCATCGGACCTGTAAAGGAACACCTTGGCGGCCCCAAATTCCGGAATTAAAAGATAATTTATTACACTGCACTTACTTGGTTAAGTACACTTAAAATAATGCCATAAAGTCCTACCAAATTAGCCGGCCAGGGCGTAGGCTTTCTAGTTCTCGAGTCCGCCTAGCCGTGGGTTCGAATCCCGCCTTGGGCATGGATGTTTGTGTTTGTCCTGGGCTGCGTACAGATATAACTTGTGTAAAAGGCGCAAAATGACCATAGTAGTCGACGCCAAATTTTTAGAACCCCCCCCTTACCAAATTAATGCCATCTCGGTGCTCAAAGAAAATTCACGATAAATTCTAATTAATGGTTACCACAGAGGATGAATAAGACAGAGTGCGCAAAACCACTCATTCTCTCATTTGCCACTGCTCGCAACAACAGTTCCTCTAATAGAAAATTAATTACTTACTTTTCAAACCCGCTTATCCGTTAGGGCCGCGGGGGCAGCAGCCCTATGTCCTCCCTGGTAATACCCAGATTCTCCATGTAGTCTAGCCGTCTGGTTCTAGGCCGACCCCTTGGTCTCTTACCCACCGGCTTGGAAAATAACAACCGCCGAGGAAGACCAGTTTGCGGCATCCGTATCACGTGGCCATATCAGCGCAACTGAGACCTCTCAATGCGAAGAAGTAGCGGCTCAACACTTAAAGACTACATAATTGTGCTGCTGTGCACTCTATCTAGTAGGGTAACACCTGCCACACATCTTAGAAATCTCATTTCGGCCGCTTGTTCCCGCGATCGCACTCTTTCAGTTATTACCAAAGACTCATGACCATAGGTGAGAATGGGGGCAAAGATAGATTTGAAGACGGAGAGCTTGAATTCGTTTCCCAACTCGCGTTTCGTTACCACGGATCGCCACAGATCACGTCTGAGGAGAAATGGGTAAAGCGACAACGGGATCGGGTGCTGTCAAACGTATTCTCCATGACAGGAAAGGAATCCGAGTTAGTGGAGGGTGGAACTGTGGATTTAGAAGGAGGGTGGAAGCTTTTCTACTCAGATGTCGACCCTAACATGACTGCCCAGACGATAGTGGGGATACTCACAAGTCCCCGGCTGGCAGATTATGTTGCAGATTGGATCCGCTCACAAGTGGAAGACTGTGTCTCCTGAGGCTTCAGATAGGGAAACGGCCTCTCTCGCTCTCTATTCGTTCCATTTGCTCCGAATGCAGTCACAGAGTACCCACTCTTTCCAGATGAAGTTGATGCTGCTCTTAGCAGGAGAGGGAGTGCAGATTTTATCATCATGGTGGGCGATTCAATGCACACGTAGGGGCTGATAATCAAACGTAGAAAAGACGTGATAGGGAGGAATGATAATAGAAAATTATATTCCTAAAAATGCTAAACTATACCGCCATTGTATTGTAAACAGCGCCGATTCGCTCTCATCCGTCCCCATATCGCAGTTGGTTATTTTGCCTCAATGTCGACAGGCGAATGCGCTCTCTATTTTATTTCTTTTCTTTGATGGTTACGGACATTCGTAATTATTATTATTAGGATTTTTTGGGAAGTAATTGTTCCAGTTTTTTCCGACTTCAAATATGCTGGAAACTTGCTCAATCCGATAGGTGGAAAAAACTAGTTACTTTTGAGAAATCAGGAGTCAATTCACATGCGTTCTACACTGAAGTCAGTTGGGAGATGCATAGACTAAAGTTACAATAGAAGTCGATGATTGTTGAGAAATGATTTGCAATATCAAATTTTAACACAACATAAATCAAATACAAATGAAAACCAATGAATGTCACTAACACACACACAGAATTCAATAGTGTGAAAAGGTTCTTTGGCGCTTATTCCCTGCTGCACATTCAAAGGTTCGTGGAGCACGCGCAGCGAATCATGCTGGGAGGACTCGCACCCGTTCATTAGCGCTACCTCAAAGGATTTCACCGGTGTTGTCCCATCGAACGTTCGAATTAATGTGATAGCAATAAAGAATTTGCTTAATATATTTGGAGTCATCTGAGTTTTCGATGAATAATCCTTTCGATTATATGGGAAATTCCAATCTACTTGATTGGTTGCGTTGGAGTTTCTGTTTAGATCTTAAAAACTTCTATTATTCCCTCAGGGATGGCACTCAGTTATTCGTCCTATTTTAATTTGTAAAGTTTTTGAGTATGTTATTTCCTACAAGAATAATCAAAATTCGGAAAAATGTCTTTATTCCTTGTCTAGGAAATTATTCGTAGTCGAACGTGGACTGTGTTTTCTTCGATATATCCAGCCATATCGTTTCCTCGGACAATATTTTCTCTCTGAATCTGGAATCAAATTTTCAAAATTTATTTTCCTTCGTCGGACTGCTTCCTCCATTCACTAATTTGCGTAGCGAATGAAAAGTGGGTTAAGCTTTTTTTTTTATCCCACTATGATGATGTGGCGTTCGCTATGTACTCAGGAATTGAACCTAACCTAACGTAACTTAACCTAGCCTAACCTAACCTAATCTAATCTAACCTGAATGAAGAAACTGGTCTAGGAATAGCAATAGATAGCGTTGACTTCGCAATAAAACGTTACCTATTGCTATTCCTAGACCAGTGTTTTCAGTCTTGTTATTACAGCAATATAGACCATTATGCAACCTCCTAACCTAACTTACCCGATCGCCGTGACAGCATAAAAGCATTTAATTTTTATTTAAAATTTGATGGCACTTGAAGCGGAATTTTTTTTCCTCTATCGTAATAAGATATTAACTCCTTTTCACAAGACAGAAAACATGAAACCAGAACTCTTGATACGAACAAGTACTCGCTTTGTGTCTCTGTAATACTAATAAATAGTTAAACTTGTATCATGTTCTGGTAAGCTTGACTTACTCAAAATGAGACAGGAGTCATTGAATTATTCCAGACATAGTTTGGAACATGTAGCAAGTGTCCAACGGTCAAGGAACAGTTACTGTTCGAACAAATAATGCTGGAACCAGAAGAAAAGGAAATTATAAAAGAAGTACACATTTCTAATTCCATGTAATTTCTCTTGGCTTTGCTCAAGTCGACGGTGGATGGACCGAATGGAGCCCTTGGAGCCCTTGCACGGTCACCTGTGGTCATGGTGTTAAATTGAAGGAGCGTTGGTGCGAAAATCCAAGACCCGAACATGGAGGTCAACAATGCCCAGGAGGCAAAACCGAGATATCCAACTGCAGCAAAAGTCCCTGCCAAGGTGAGTTCCCGTTGCCTGTTCAAAAGCGAAATTGCTTCTTCTGTTGATATCTTATTTATATCACTCACAGCGATTGACGGAGGATGGACCCACTGGAGTCGGTGGAGTGAGTGTTCCAAGTCGTGCGGTGGTGGAAGTAAGCAGAGCCATCGACACTGCATCAACCCTCGACCCCAGTACGGAGGAAAGAATTGTCAAGAGGAAGAAATCAAAACTGCCTTCTGCAACCAGGAACCTTGTCCAGGTACCTTCGTTTCTATGCTTTTAGTTCGCGATTTCTTGAGTTTTCGCCATTCTAGAGTAATTTAGAGCATTAAAGAATCTGATGTCGATTATCGTGTTTGTTTTAGTTTGTTGATGGTTGTTTTCGTATTACTTTTTTTGTATCAATAATAAGACATTAATTGCCTTTTCACGAGATTGAAAATATGAAACTAGTACTCTTAATTTAAACGAATACCCGTTGTGATCTCTAATAAATAGAGTTACAGTGAAACATGTGTTCTGATTGCCTTTATACACGTATTCTAATTTCATGTGATTTCTCTTTGGCTTTGCTCAAGTCGACGTTGGGTGGACTGAATGGGGGCCTTGGAGCCCTTGTACTGTAACCTGTGGCCAAGGGGTGAAATTGAAAGAGCGTCGGTGCGAAAATCCAAGACCCGAACACGTAGATCGACAATGCCCAGGAGAGAAAACCGAGAGATCCAGTTGCATTGAAAGTCCCTGCCAAGGTTAGTGCCCATTGCCTGACTCAAGGCAAAATTGCTATCTTCCGTTGATATTTTATTGTTTTACTCTTAGCGGTTGATGGAGGATGGACTCACTGGAGCCGGTGGAGCGACTGCTCGAAGTCTTGCGGCAGCGGAAGTAAGCAGAGCTATCGACACTGTACCAACCCCCGACCCCAGTACGGAGGAAGAAACTGTCAAGGGGAGGGCATCGAAACCGCACCCTGCAACCAGCAACCTTGTCCAGGTACCGTTGTCTCTGTGCATTTAGCTCGCGACTTATTATACCTCTGCAGATAATTATTATACCTCTTCTATGACGATTACCGCCGTCCTAGGATAATTCAAAACATGATTTTGGTTTTTGTGTTTGTTTACAGTTGATGGCGCTTGGTCCCATTGGAATGATTGGTCCATTTGCACTAAATCGTGTGGCGAAGGACGACGACAGAGAAGCCGCCAGTGTAGCCAACCTCAAAGGCAGTACGGCGGAAGAGACTGCCCAGGAGAAAAAATCGATGCCGAAGATTGCAACGAAAGACCTTGCCCGAGTAATTTGAATTATTCTTTCCGAATAGTAATGAGAGATAGAGCTCTATAGTCGAGCCCTTATAGAACCTATTTAACCTATTTAACCTATTTTTTTTTAATTTTTAGTCGACGGCGGCTGGTCAGCGTGGAGTCAGTGGAGCGCTTGTGCGATGAGATCCGGCAACTGCATGAAGATTAGGAGTCGCTCGTGCGACCGACCACAACCGCAACACGGCGGCCGCGATTGCCAAAAAGGAGGAATTCAAATGACCGGCTGCAACATCAATCTCTGCTCAGGTGAGGTAAACACTATGGTCTCGTGTAATTATTTATTTTCACCGATGATTATCTGTTTCCACTGATTTCCTCACGGTCACCTGATTTTTGCTTGCTTAGTAAACGGAGGCTGGAGCGAATGGACCGAGTGGGGCGAATGTTTGGCGGTCGACTGCAGCGACCCAGGGCGGGGCGGAAGGAGCACCAAGACAAGGACTTGTGACGTCCCAGCGCCCGCCCACGAAGGCCGTATGTGTTCGGGCAGTTTTTTCAAAGAGGGCTTCTGCGCCGACGAGCATCCCATCAACTGCCCAGGTAAATCAATTTATCTCCAATCCTTTCATTTATTTCGAACTTTGAGTGTTTCACTCGCTCTCTCATTGTTTGTTCTCTTTTCAAGTGGACGGCGGTTGGACGCAGTGGTCGGACTGGATGTGCGTCGGATGCAAGGCGACCTCCCGCCATAGGGAATGCATCAATCCAGCTCCTAGGTTTACTGGCAAGCAGTGCAAAGGAAGAGGCGTCGAAGGGAAAGGTAGGGAATGGGTAGGGAATGTGTACGCGCATGAGTGTTGTATCTTGAGCTTTCTATCCACAACTTCTCTCATTGAACTACTTTTTCTTGTAGCTGGGTGAAGTTTAATATGGGACTTATCCATTATTGTATGTACAATAGCTACAAAGTTTCCATCCTCTAACAGAGAACTATAGTAGATCGCTCTTAATTACATGCTAAGTTACCATTTGAATAGGAACACTCTACTAATAACGTGTAGATCCTCTTTTTTATTCACTGTAACTTGAATATATCTTTGATTCACTACGTTACTTGTGGTGGTGAAGGATGTTGCCAGCAGCCGTCTCCAGGGGGAAAAGTGGTGCCAAAAATTCCGAGAAAGTGTCACGTATAATAACGATAATGTGAGAGTACGCAGTGGAAAGTAGAAATACGTAACAGAGGTGTGAAGTAAATATAAATGAAAAGTTTATTTCAACATATAAATTCAAATAAAAGGATGTATCAATCTACGCTAATGCTTAATACTAAACAAAAGTTAAAGTTTTAAAAAAAACCAGTAACCAGAAATGTAAATCACACAATCTTTGAACTACAGCTACTTAAACCTACCAGAATTAAACTAGGGCGGACTGCGACTCGCGAATCGCTTTCTTGACCAATAATTTAGAGCGAACCGTTATTGATTGTTAAGAAAATGACTAACCAAATTCTTTAAATTGATATTAATTTTTATTGTTGAAACAATTTCATTTTAAACTGCGTAATTTGGCAAGTTCTTCACGCCTAACCTTCCACGATGCATGGTTGTTGATATTAATCAACCGCGGCTTTGCAAATGCCGGTTCGATCAATAAACCGTTGATGGTCTTCACTCGTGAAAATGCCACGTACGATAAGCCAAGTCCAAATTCTGAATCACCAATGTCTATGACTGCTTTATCAACAGTGATTCCTTGTGCTTTGTGTCTGGTGATTGCATAGGCTAACTTAAGCGGAAATTGCTTACGCGTACAAGATACTCCTCCTTTTTTGAAGCCAACGGCGATCGGTAAAATGGGAACTGCTACATTGGTTAATGTTGGTCCAGTAAAGGTTGCGAATTTGACGAGAATGCACATCGGCAGTTCATTCAAGTGGTTGCGAGTTTCAGTTGGCGAGTAGACAATGTCGACAACCACACCAAAAAGATATTGTGATTACGCTGTGATTACGCTGTGATTACAGCACTTAGAATTACAATATATACCTCAAAATGTAGATTCAATATTCAAGAATGCAATGAAATCGAAAAAATATCGTTAAAAGTTTTAAGAACTTCGAAATTTGGCCTTAAAAATCGAATGTGCAGAGCAAAATTTGCGAAGGGCTTCGCCGTATTTTGTATGTCAAAAATTCTATTTGCACGCGCAATGTTTGTTTACGTTTTTCTCAATGCATTCCTATGGGAACAATTGAAGGGTGATTATTCCTCGATGGTAGGTCGGATTTGAAAAATTTTTTTTTCTTGACCACCACCATGGTCATGCGCATGCACGTGCAAATTTTCATTGTTGTGACTATTACGTGTCAAAAGTTTTATGCGGTCATCGAATTACACTTGTCGACTGTTAACAGAGCTTCGCTTACGCTTCGCTCTAAAAAAACAGGTGATAAAAGTTCTAAGAACTCGATAAAATGGTCTCAAAAATCGATGGTGCAGAAAAAAATTTGCGAAGGGCTTCGCCATATTTTCTATGTTGAAAAATCTATTAGCGCGTGCAATTGTTTGTTTACATTTTTTTCAATGCATTTCAATGGGAACAGCTAAATGGTGATTATTCCTCGATGGCTGAACCGATTTTTAAAATTTTTATTTAGTGACCATCAGGATGGTCATGTCCAGCTGTGTGCAAAATTTCATTTGTCTATGTTCTCTGGTTCAAAAGTTTTATGCGCACAAAGAATTTTGATTTTCGCCTGATAACAGAGCTTCGCTCTAATAATAGCAAAGTCTTTTTGCAAAACAAAATGATTTCACAACCGTGTATAAATATTCCATTCATACCTTAACCAGACAAGAGTATCAATAGACATATCACGATTAATTCCATAATTGTAAAACGCAACACCTTACAGCTAACTTTTTTCAAAACTTGTTATTTCATGAAATATTATTCAATCTAAAATTGCAATATTAAAGACAACTTTAAATGAGCAAGTACAAGGATTTATACACACAACTCCCGGCGTGTAAACGCAAAGTCAGTCCACTAGTTCATGATACCACTAGTCGTTAAGAAATGTACATCACAAATGTAAAATGTTCTTATTAGCAAACATGCTTGGTACACTAAAAATGTTCCGAACATTACAACAACACGTAGGGTAAAGTCTTACCGAAAGGGGACCACAAAAAGGTCAATACCATTTCATATAACAGTTCAGTCCACAAAAATATAGTCTTTCAATAATGGCACACACCAAGTTTCAGATCACAAATTGAATTACTTAACATCCGTTCATAAGAATGTTTACCTCAAAAATCGTAAATTTCTAACACAAAAACAAAGGTAAATCAACAACATTCTATGTCGGTGTAAATTACATCAATTATACAGGGTGTAAATTTTAAGTTGACAAAGCAGAATAACTCGAAAAATAAGCTTCACACGAAAAAATGCGTATAATCCAAAGTTGATTATTTTCGAGGGGGCATCTGCTGGTGCTAAAATTAGCCCACCCCCCCCCGGCCCCTGGGGGTGGGGCGGGGGGGCAACTTTAAAATTTCAAATGGGAACCCCTATTTTTTATTGCAGATTCAGGTCCTACATAAAAAACTACGTACATTTTGTCTGAAACATTTTTTTTTATTTTTGGTAGATGGCGCTGTAATTCAAGAAAATCCATTTTCTCATTTTTGCGTGGAAATGGTTACGGAGAAATAAAAAATACTTATTTACTTCGTAAATTTTGCCGCAAAGTTATTATTTTATTATTTTTTGCCGCGGATTAGGATAATTTTGTTTTGTTTCGTGGTCATGAGGCCACACAACTTTATAATTATCAAACAAATCAACTGATTAGCTAACTAACTAACCGAACATCCTACGTACTAACGAGTGAACTCATTAACTAACAGAGTAAAAAAGTAAAAGACTGTGTAAAGATGAAGTTATTCCCGTTTAAGATTTGGTGGTCCTTAAAAGGACCGATTGTTTTCGTTTTATTTTTTCTTATTTGCAAATACTTGCAAGTAAATGAATTTCGGGGTGCTTGTATTTCCAGTGAGTCCCCTCGCCTCTCACTTTCGGCCTGCTTGTTGTCCTTAAATCCCTTGCATCTCGCCGTTTTATGAAATTAAATGTTCAAATTGATGACCTCCAACTTCGATGCATTTATTGACTCGTTTTGTAAATTCCTGAACACATCTTGATAACATGTCTGGTGTAATTGCAGCGCAAGCATCTCTTATTCTTTGAATCATGTTTTCGCGAGTGGTTGGCGTTTCCTTATAAACGATATCTTTGAGGTAACCCCATAAGAAAAAATCTGGCGATGTAAGGTCAGGCGATCTGGCTGGCCAATTCACAGGACCTTCCCTGCCGATCCAGCGACCATGGTAAAGTCGATGTAGTACTTCGCGCGCTACTAATGAATAATGCGCTGGACAACCATCATGTTGAAACCACATGTGTTGTCGAAGTTCAATACTCAGGTCTTCAAGTAGATCTGGTAGTTCATTTTCAAGTAGGTTACGATATTTGTTGCCATTCAAATTACCGTCTATAAAATATGGACCGATAAGTTTATCGCCAATTATCCCACACCAAACATTAATTGACCAAGGTCGCTGATGGTTGACTTCTCGAATCCAGTGTGGGTTCTGTTCACTCCAGTAATGCATGTTATGTCGATTAACTTCCCCGTGGTTTGTGAATGTTGACTCATCGGAGAAAAGAACTCGTGCAAAAAAATGTTGGTTTGTTTGCATCTGCTGAAGTGCCCAGTGACAAAACGTTAGACGGTTTTGGTGGTCATTGCCATGTAGTTCCTGATGCATAGATACATGATATGGATGAAATTTGTGGAGCTTCAGCATTTTCCAAACACTCATATGTTTGTTGACGAAATGTCTTCAAATTACATTGTAGTTAAAACAATGTAGGAATCGAAATGAATAATAAATTAGTTATTTCCACGCAAAAATGAGAAAATGGATTTTCTTGAATTACAGCGCCATCTACCAAAAATAAAAAAAAATGTTTCAGACAAAATGTACGTAGTTTTTTATGTAGGACCTGAATCTGCAATAAAAAATAGGGGTTCCCATTTGAAATTTTAAAGTTGCCCCCCGCCCCACCCCCAGGGGCCGGGGGGGGTGGGCTAATTTTAGCACCAGCAGATGCCCCCTCGAAAATAATCAACTTTGGATTATACGCATTTTTTCGTGTGAAGCTTATTTTTCGAGTTATTCTGCTTTGTCAACTTAAAATTTACACCCTGTATAAATTACCATATCAATAAATACAACAGCTAACGATAACACTAAACTAACATATGAGGGAGCACTTTCTTTTTCTTTTCAACCCATTTCCCGACGACACTCAGTCACTCTACGCAACCAAAAATGCGTCGCCAAAATCTATTGCACAAACAAACACTTAAGAGCTCCCTTCTTCCTTTCCATTTTTTTCCCCTACTTCGCCCGACTCCAAACACTTTAGATGGAGGGCTCTAAATGAACAGGAAAGAAACACCATGTATACAAATATTAATTTTTACACATAGCGGTAAGCACACATTTCCTCTTGCCGTCACCGTTGCTGCCGTCACTAACTTCCGGGAACACCAAAATACGAAAATGGAGAATGTCTCCTTTTCTAATGAGCGGGCACAAAATTAACCATCAAATGCCGGGATTTCTAGCACACACGAACCCCAACGACTGCTCCATGTAAGCCGATAGGCTGAAGGGCCACAGTCCCCGTATGACGGTGTTCGCCTTTAATTCCGTACGCCGTAATTCCAGGAAACATTCCTTTACGTTACGTACTCTAGCTCCTACTACAAATTGAGCACTTTCCAGTGTTACTGTCCGTTGTATCGCTATCGTGGGAATTAGCCGTGAAGAGCGTACGTAGCTCGCCGCCTCCGTTCCGACACCATCTGACGAAATGTCTTCTCGAGCCGCTCGCTTCGTCGTAGCGGGGGTCTCCTTGTCGGTCGCGACGTTCACCCCGTTGCTCGCCGTCCGGAAAGGTCCTCTCTCCTTTACGAGCTGCTTGGCCTCCGTCCCTCGTACATTAATCGTGAGCAAGCATTTTCCCTGCTGTCCTGGCTCGGGGTTCCTGACCGCGATCTTGTCCGATCCATCCACGGTGCTCTCTCTCCGCTTTCTCCTCTTCCCCTCGTCCTGTCTCCGTTTTCCACGACGAAACTCCCGCTCTTTGCTCCCATTGGTCCGCTCCTGACGCATCTGCTGACGTTTTTGGTTTCGCCGTCCCCCTTCCGGTTTCGTTTTGGTGGAAGACACGAGTCCGGAAGTGAGGGATGATGTCATCGGAATTCGGCGTGGTGAGTCGAATTCAGAAGGCTATCCGCTTGTATTTGGGGTGGTGAGTCTTATCAAAAGTTCCGAGACTAAGGGCGGCATCACAGTTAAAGGTCTCAAAAAGGACTCTCGCGCTGGCTCGGTAGAGCTGAATTTGAGCGCGAGTCCTTTTCCCGAGTCCTTTCGCATCACAGCTCCCCTACAGGCACCAGCTCAAGTGAACCACGGCGCCAGCGAGATGTGAGACGGAAGTGACGCAAATTTAGGCGTGTTCTCTGGAAACCTTTGCGTAGTCATAGCAACGGTGACAGGGCCGAGATCCACATATGCTGGATATGTGGTTTTTATGTCACCTTCACGGAGGAATGTAAAAATTTAAAAAAAAAAGTTGTTTTTGAAGTTATTCTGCTTAGGAAATCGAAATTTTAACAGATTTAAAAACTATTTTTCCTTAATTAATTACAGTAATAATTCGTATATTAAATCTGTAGATATATAAACTGAAGTACTATATTAAGATATAGTATTGGATACAATATTATACATTAATACAAGCAAAATCTCTTACTCTACAATATATATAATGAAAATATGGAAAGGCAAATGCAATTTCGAAAACGATTTCATTGTATGTTGTGGAAAAAGAAATTTTGTTTGTTTTATTTTACAATATTATAAGTTATAGTATGAGTTATATCCAAAATTATTTGATAATATAGTACTTGAATTACGTGATGACTAACTATTTCATTATTCTTTATTTAAATCAGTTTATCCCCCTGAACGCATGTACGTTTCTTATTAATAAACTGTCGGTAAATCAAATTTTATAAGAAACCATAGGACTTTATTTTTAGGTTTAACCCCTGTCAAATTTCTTATTTTTTCTTTATTATAAAATAGGCTTTTTAAATTCCAATTCCAAAATTTTTAAATGATCAAACTTAATTAGATATAGATATAACAAAGTCATCTATTTTTTTCTTAAATTTTTATAAAAGCTTGTGAAATTGTTATCGGGGACAATATTCTTGGTTTATTTTTTTTCCTATCATAATTCCAACATTAGGGAAACCAGTAAATTTATGTTCAGATTTATATAAAAATCCTTAAGTTAAAATAATTTATATTTGGAATTGTGTGGATCAGAGGTAAAACATCGTTTCCTTGAGAAATGCTTTATAAACGGAGTGTAATTTTGCACATTACTTATAATAAATTATTTATTTATTTATTTATTTATTTATTTATTTATTTATTTATTATTTAAATATCAAATTACATTTTGCTATTTTCTAAAAAATATATATATATACAATAATAATAATACTTATAAAATATTTATAATTCAATAATGTACTTAAGTTGCAGCCTGCGTTAGTTTTCACTTTATTGCATTTACGTATGACCTTCTAGCGCTATTTAGGTAACATTGCGTACATTTATTGGTATTATTATTATTATTATTATTATTATTATTATTATTATTATTATTATTATTAACAATGATTATGTTTATTTCTTATTAATGTAATAATTTTTTTTGCGTTTCATTTTTGTAATAAAAACTGTAATGCACGAAAGAAACTGCGAGAGCCAATATATAGCGAAGCAAGGAGAGAAGAGCAAACATGCTGGGGGAGGAGGTGAGAATCGACACGCAATGACAGTGATGGAAATATATGTACTGATCCCGTACATTTGAAGGAAATGTGGCGTTTCTGTAATTTAAGATGATCAGCGTCATTCATAAAAATGCTTCATTCACATCACCTAACCTAAGTCTTCATAGAACAAAGTATTTATCTTACTTAATTTTGGCCACTGTCTCCCTCAAAGTAGTCCCATTATGCAGCATACTTCGTTCCGGAAAGTTCCTTCGTTGATTGGTTTAGATTTTACGGGCACCTCAACAATGCCCAATGCAAGATTTAAAGGACATAAATCAAACAGAGAAAAAAATTGCAAGTTCCTACGACACTGAATCTGAAGGCACAAAACAAACACAGACGGCAACACTAAACCACAACTTAAAAATAAAACAAACAAGAGTAAAATTAAAACCACCAAATTATTACATACGTTCTAATAAACCACCAAACCAAAATTTAAAATACCTCGGCTATAATTCAGAGGATTTAAACAAAATTCAATTAATTTAAAACTACCGTTTATTTTTGCAAATTTCACTAATTTCTCATGCCCTATACAAGGTTGGTTCAAAAAGTAACCGAACTTTGCTTCGAAAAAAAGAAGTATGGGACACAGGATATTTGAAACACTCTGGCCTTCGAAGTAATGCCCTTTGGTAACTATACACTTTGTCAGCATTCATATGTTCCCACTCGCGCCTAACGTTATCTATTGCTGTATAAAGTCTCCTAGCAATTTAGTTAAGCGTTAGCTTATGGTGTTAGCTATTTTCTTACCTGCTAATTGGGGTCCCTTGCTTCTTTTATCCTAGTTTGGTCTCCAATTGGAATCCTTTAAGGCGGTAAGCGTCGCCGCTATCCATTTTGATACGTACAAGATCTTATCTGTTTTTGTGCAAACAAGTCCGAAGCAAGGACAGACGATTGATAAATCGACGGATGGAACTTGACCAATCGATTTTGTATTGGAGCTCTAATTATAATTATCAATTATTGTTGCCATATTTATCTTTTCCATTGCTGACGGCCCACATGCTATCCCTGGGTTATCCCTCATGTTAAGTAATTCAGAATCTTTCTCCTTTGGCTTATTCATAGATACCCAGCCGTTCTTACAAGATAGTAGTTTCAAAGGGTTTTTAGCCAAACCCCGGAGCGAATCTGATTCAGGGGGAGTGGGCTTCAGCAGTGGTTCTTTCCCATATTCATTGTTATAACCTAATATTTTTCATTCATGCTAGCCTCTTGTTAGAGGTTAGAGTCTATTCTATTTACTGCTAATCAATAAATATTAGTTTAAGAGTATATAACCCGGTGTTCCCTTCATTTTACAATTCACGCTTCCACTAGCCATTATTTCCGTGAGTTGCTGAGAAACGCATTTTTCGGGAACTTTTTGAACCTACTTCGTATATCAACCTCGAGCTCGGAAGATTGGGAGATCCTTTACGACCTATCTTTTGCATATTATTTCGTCACTTTGTTTGAGTCTTAGAATTCTTTTGCTTATCTGGGCGCTTAAAGCCGGATTCTGCGACGGCGGATTCGCACTATGGCGAATTCCGCTATGGCGGCGTCGAAGTAAAGAAAACTTTCCGTCGCGAAACCATAGTGGTCATTCCCATAAGCGCGGAAAACGACATTCTTTTGCTTGTTTCGTTTGGCGGAAATCGAAATAGGACATAAGCTTCGTCCGATTTGTCCTAAATTACCCAGTCGTTTACTTATGTAATTTAAATCTGAAACAATATTTTTGGGGCATAGTTATTGAAACGTATGGGCATATCGCCGCTCAGTTCATCTACTCGAGCAGCCATTAATGAAGCGAAAGAAAGTACAGATTAACGATTACACACATGGTACTGCTTTGCAATGAAATTGCCCCACCAATAAGGAGTTGTCCGACCTTATCCATATTTAGTGGGGGGGGGGGGAGGGTTCGTCTACCTCCGACTAGTAAACGATTAGATGCATACTAACGGGACAAGACCATTTGGGTTGATACAGGGTGTCCGGGTACCTGTATAGGCTCATCAGTTGACATCTGTGCGAGACGTTCCATGCAGTAGGGAGGAAGCAACTGCCTCGTAAAAGTACGGTACTGTAATCCGCACAACGGTCTCAATGCCGCGATGACGACAACGACAACCGTTCACGCAATTAACGGACTTTGAACGAGGTCGGATTATTGGCCTCTCCGAGGCTGGATGGTCAACCAGACGGATTGCTGATCATGTGTCGCGGGACGTACGGACGATAGGCCGATGTTGGAGGCAATGGCGAGAGGAAGGGGCCCGGAGAAGCACCGCAGCTCGTACCGATAGGCGGATACTGCGAACAGCGCTAGCGGACAGAGCCATCACCCTGCGGCAATTGCGCGACAACATCACTATTCCTGGTACTGCTCCAGTGTCAATAGCGACAATAGCACGCCGGTTACACTCCGCGACAATGTCTGCCAGGCGTCCATTGTTATGTCTTCCTTTGACACCTGAGCACCGCGCGATACGACTGCAATGGTGTCGTGAACGAGTGGGCTGGCGAATGGAATGGCACCCGGTGGTCTTCAGCGACGAATCCTGCTTTTGTCTGGACACCGACGACAGACGCGGATTGGTGGCGCAGACCATTGGAACGTGTCAATGAACAATGTATCCGGTATCGCCATCGTGGACCAACACCTGGGATCATGGTCTAGGGTGCCATCGGCTACGATACCAGAATGTCTTTAGTCACCATCCAAGGAACCCTGACAGCAGCACGGTACGTCACAGAGATTCTGCAGCCCATATTACTGCCCTTTCTGCACACCATACCCGGCGCAGTCTTTCAGCAGGATAACGCCAGACCGCACACGGAAAACATGAGCTTGGCATGGCTGCATGATGTCAACTGCCTGCCATGGTCCGCGAGGTCCCCAGACCTATCGCCAATTGAGCACGTGTGGGACATAGTGGGACGTCGTTTACGATTACCCCGCAAACTCCATGACCTGACACAGCAGGCTCACCAGGCCTGGGCAGACGTACGTCAAGATGATATTCGCCACCTGTATGATCACCTACATCTGCGGCTGGAACAATGCATCGCTGCTAGAGGTGGTGCCACAACGTACTGATGCCGTTTTCGGTTGGGACACCGTGTACAAACGAGTGCACGTCTTGGCTCCATAACGTAATAAAGGTGTGTTCAGATGTATCTCTTGCTGTATACCTACTTTTGGCTCATTCGGATAACTCCTTGTGGGTAGGGCAATTTCATTGCAAAGCAGTGTATGTAGGAAATGGAAACAGGTCACGTGACTCCAACTCATGCGCCTACTGGCGTTGCAGTGGGACCTCGCCATCAGCTGTTTTCTCTGAACGTAAACAACGTTATTGTTGAGCAATGTTCGTGAAAAATATTAACAATTTTAAGCTTTAAAGGAACAATAATCGATAGAAAACTGTTACTTTACAAATTGATAAAGTAAGTACATTAAATGAATCATTTTTTAATAAACATCTGTGTTACTTTGCAGATCTAGTTTTATAGCTTGTAAACACAGATTAGCTTGTTGTAGTGAA
Source organism: Rhysida immarginata (assembly GCA_023313115.1). Taxonomy (NCBI): domain Eukaryota; kingdom Metazoa; phylum Arthropoda; class Chilopoda; order Scolopendromorpha; family Scolopendridae; genus Rhysida; species Rhysida immarginata. Next base: position 926,407 of record JAHWFO010089604.1, on the reverse strand, counting down.
TGTGTGCTTGTAGCATACCGAAAATTTTTATTTGAAGAAGAGATGACTCTATTGCTGAAACTGAGATATTTTTATTGGATTAATACTTAAAAAAATTAGGTGTTTTTTTTCAGAATTTTACGCTATAGAAAGAGGAGAAAATTGCTAAGGTAAATAAAAACGGATATATAATGTAATGGAAACAAATATTTAGTAACAAGTTGTGTTCATACATGTGCTAGGTTTTTCATTTTTTTCTCCCTTTTTTATAATTTTAATTTTATTTTCATTGAACCATTTCACACTTGAGAAAATTTTGATTTCAGCAAATATGTTTAGACCCAAAGTCAATTTCTCAGAACAACCTTTAACCCAATCAAATGAGTTGTAATGAAAATTATATTTATTTATTTATTTATTTATTTAATTATTTATTTATTTATTTATTTATTTCGATTAATAAAAATTACAAAAACTGCCCCCTGGCTCTTGTATGGTCATAAACCGACTAGTAGGACCCGGTGGGCGTAATGTGTAATATTTGACAGTAACAAATAAGTATTTTAATAAAAAAAATCTTAACAGCACTTATAGTTATGGTTTTAAGTGTTAAATAAAATGCAGGGTGTTTCTAAATTATCTCACGTATTATACAAGTTTATTACTCAAAAATTAGTTAAGTCATCGTTAACGAGCATCAAAATGTTACGAGCAGTAGCGGTTCGTGACTATAATAAGTGGAGGGGCACAAATACAAAATTTCAGGTTCTTAGGCCTTTTCGTACAAAAGTTATAACTTGATTTGTATTTGGAGCCTCGCGGCCTCAGAGGACTATATCACTTTTAGTGTGTAATAGCTAAAATTTTAAGCAACACATTATAAATATAAAACGTTTCTGGTTTCTGGACTTGTGGTTTTAAATTTATAGCTTGATTCGAGATTGAGGCTACAATTCCCCTGCCAAGAGACTTATAGAATTTTTAATATAGATTAGCTAAATTTTTAAATACCACACTACGATTAAACAAAATTTCACGACTGTAGGCCTTTCCGTTCAAAGTTATAGCTTCAATTGTATTTGAGGCCGCCAGCGGCCCCGAGGCCTATACCAATCTCCTTGTACATTGTCTATAATTTTTAAGTAACGCACTGTAAAAATATAAAACTTCAAGTACTTAGGCGTTTTTATTATTCAAATGTTAGAAGTTATTGGTGATTTGGGCTTCAGGGCCCCTGTGGAGACCTAAGAGCCTTATACCAGTTTTTCGTGTATATTAGCTAAATTTTTTTAGTAAACTGCTATAAGTATACAAATTTTCAGATTTTTAAGCCTATTCGTTCAAACATTATAGCTCCGTTTGTGTTTAGGACCCCTGCCAGAGCCCCAGACGACTATATAAATTTTAGTGTATAAGAGCTGTAATTTTAAGTAACACACCATAAATATGCAAGAATTCAGATTTCTGGACTTCCGGTTCAAAAGTTATAGCTTGATTTGTGACTGGGGGCTCAAAGCCCATGTCGAGACCCAAGAGCCTTATATCAGTTTTTAGTGTATATAGCTAATTTTTTAAGTAATTTTCTATAAGTAACAAAATTTCAGATTTCTAGACCTTTTCGTTTAAAAGTTGTTGCTTGTGTTTGGGAACTGTGGGGCTCTGCTGGGGCTTATATTACTTTTTTTTGTATATTTGCAACATTTTTTCGTACCACACTATGAATATACAAAATTTCAGGGTCCTAGAACTTTCCGTTCAAACGTTATAGCTTCAATTGTATTTAGTGCCTCGAGGCCCCTGGCGGGGTTCAAAAGGCTTATATCAGCTTCCTTCTATATTGGCTATATTTTTTAGTACCAAACTAAAAATAAAAAATTTCAGGTTTCTAGACCTTTCCGTTCAAATGTTATAATTTGATTTGTATTTGAGGCCTCGGGATCTTCTGGCGGGCCGCATAGGCCTACATCACATTTCTTGTATATTTGCTATATCTTTTTAGTACAGCACTATAAATACATGTATACAAAATTTCAGGTTCCTAGGTCGTTCTGTTCAAATGTTATCGCTTCAATTGTATTTGGGGCCTCGGGACCTCCGGTAGGGCCCTAGAGGCTTATATCACTTTTCTTGCATATTGGTTTTATTTTGTTTAGAACCGCACTAAAAATTTACGAATTTCAGAATTTTGCCCTCTTTGTTCAAAAGATAAAAAAAGGAACCATGAGATTCATACAAGTGGCCCCTGAGGGGCCCCGGGTCATCCAAGAGGATTCGCTATATTTTTCTCACCATCCTCTGTATAGGGCCTACGTGTGTAGAAAATTTCAAGCCTCTAGGTCAATCCTTTCAAAAGTTATGGCTGTGACATACATGTTACCGTCGTTAATAAGGTTTTAGATGATGCTAAAACCTTAAAAACTATTACAGATTTTAACGAGATTTCTTTTATTCACAAAGAAAAACTCAAAAAGTTTCCTAGCATGCCTTAATAAATTTCAATGTTCCCCCCATTTATGCGGTAAAAGACGTCAAAGCGAAACTCGATTTCCTCCCATGTTCGGGCTAGCATATCGGAGGTGATTTCAACCATTGTTTCAATTATTTTCTTCTTGAGTTTCAATGTCATCAACGTTGGTTTTGTACACTCTGTCTTTCACACATCCCCAGAGGAAAAAATCCACAGGGTTTGCATCGGCTGAGCGGGGGAGGGGGCAAGGGATTGGCCCATCCCTTCCAATCCATCGTCCTGGAAAGTTCGTATCAAGGCACTGCCTAACTTGCAGGCCCCAGTGAGGAGGTGCTCTATCTTGTTGGTAGACTATGTTGGGCTGCAGTTCTTCCACCTGAGGAATCAGATAGTTTTCCAGCATATCTAGGTAGGTTGCAGCGGTAATGGCGTCTTCAGCGAAAAAGAAAGGTCCGATTACTCGATCATGCATTAAACCGCAACAAAATAGTCCGTGGAATCGCACCCCAGTTTTTAACACCAACCAGGGATAAACTTCTGCTTCGATAAGTGAATCTGGATACAGGCACATAAATATCCTCAGCCTGCCTAGTAGAATAACTATGTCTATCCTGGTTTAGCCTTTTGTCTATTGGTGCAGATATATGCAAGACTGCATTTTGGGTTTTTATAGCTAAAGGAGCCAAGTTTAAACGCATACATCTGGTGAATCGTCAGGATGCCCAATTGCGCGAAATTTTGGGACACTGGAGACCTATATTGAAAACCATAGCAGTTGAAAAGGACGTTAATACCAAACAAACCAAACCATGCCGTCAAGGCCGTCTTCCCCAACTATTGGATCTATTAGATCCTGCTGACTTGGATCTCTATTCGTCAATCCGCAATCTGATTCTCGCCCTTGCCTTGTAGGAACTTCTTCTCTGGAGGACTTAAGAGATTCATAAGGTTTCTTACCCACTTCAGTGCACCTCATTTGGGTTACTTTTTTGGGAGAGCATGCAAAGTGAACTAGGCTCCTAGACCACTCGCGTTTTTCTTTTTCACTTCACTGATCGATTGTTGTCGATTGTCGGGTGATATTAATTTGGGAAGTACTGTGCTTGGCTTTGTTATCACGAAGGGCTACAGAGTTACTGTCGGCAAAGGATTTTACCCATGATGCACTTGTTCTACTAGTAATGGTGGAGATATCGTTGAAACGTGTAAAGCCTATTAAAAGTCAGAATAAAAAACAAATTGCATTCGAGTCGACTATTCTGCGTCATTTTTAATCGACTTCAAAAAAGGAGGTTATCAATTCGATGCGTATGTTTGTAATATTGTTGGAATTGCACAATATTCCTATATGTTAGTCTATGTGGGCTTCTAAACAAGTATGCCAAATTTCATAAGTGCGTGTATGTATGTATGTATGTATGTTTGTCCACGTATTGCTCAGAAACTAGAAATGGAATTGCAATAATTTTTTTATTGGATTAAGTATCTTTCAACTTAGGGCTAAATCCAAGTTTCATCAAAATCAGTTCAGTAGTTTTCAAGATATGGACTGATATAGCTAGGCGATAGTTAACGTTTCATTAAAGTCGTTTTTTTATACTCTGTTTAATCTTGTTTAATTTATTAATTTATTAATTTCATTTATCTATTTAAAAGAAAAAACGAAAATAGAAACTAAATATAAATACGAAAACAATTTTTCGAAAACGAAAGCGGATGTTTCATGGAATAGCTAAGCGATTTACTTCCCGTTAACGTCTATTGGCTGGCGTTACGAGGCTAACGAGAGATACAGGCTACGGCACTGAAAGGTCACCTGACCAAGATAGGTTTATTAACAATCTAACCTTCATTGTTTCCAACAAAGGAAAAAACACTGATTGTTAAAATACAAGATGGAAACAATGAAAGTTACATTGTTAATAGACCTATCTTGGTCAGGTGACTTTTCAGTGCCGGAGCCTGTCTTTCTCGTTAGCCTCGCTGGCGTTAGAAATGACGTCATCCTGTCGTTCAACTTATGTGACAGCAGCTATAAAGATGCCATCCTACTACTGGAAAAGTCGGAAATCTATCTATTTCAATATGATTTTTGTGAGAAGAACTATATTGGTCAGAGCTCCAGAAATATTATTAAAAGGTGGAAAGAGCTTTTAGCTCATGTAAATTTTAGCAGATCGGACAGATCGAGCATCACCAAACATTTTGGACACTCGTCATAGTATTTATTCAGATAATTTTAAGTTACTTAGGTCTGTCAATTCAAGAAATCAATTAGATAGCTTTGAGAGTATAGAAATCTATAAAAGAGGATTCTAAAAAGTTACTAAATATGGACAAAGGGCCGATCTCAAACTCTATTCTGTTTGATTTATTGAATTGATTCTGTGTCTTCTAGCTTCTTTTTGTTTTTTATTCATGTTTCTTGTTACCTATATTTTTAGATTTTGTTCATTATAGTTTAGTTTACTTTTCCTTGGGGGTTTAATTTATTATTTATTTATTTATTTATTTATTTATTTATTTTAACCTTTGGTTTAGTTTACTTCCCTTCTTCCTATCCACAATTTCGGGTTGGCGCGTTTCACTTGATGACCACCAGTCGGCGCCAGTGGTCGCCGGCATTAAGCAGCTGCAATTTCGGCGAACGATCGCAGCTTTTGGTAGGCTACTAAAATGCCTTTCACATCAAGTACAGGCAGAATCTGCTGCGCTGTGTTTAACTGCCAAAAAACATTGTATAAATGAAAAAGTACCTGTGATGTTCATGAAGGTGTGAAACATGAGTTTTGCCCATGTTTACAACCTTTCAAATTGCATTATTTCCCGAAGTTACAATCACAATTACAAATACCACAGATATTAATTAATATCTAGGAATATTGTTTCATTTTGATACTTAAAAAGACTTGATCAGCTGTAAGTAAACACACTTGTTACCAAAGTTTTCCTCACTAAAAGCGCCCTCACGTGATAAGTCATTGAACTAACGCGGTCTTAAGATTTCAATGGAAGTCGTGTCGATTGAACAGGCTGTTATCTATATAGTAGGCTGTGCAAATACAGTACTATCATGTTGATCATTTTAGGAACCGTGTATCTTGTCAACCTGGAATTGTTGTGTCTTGTCTATGCTGACATGTGCCTCCGTTTATTTGCTTTTCCTCATGAAAGTGAATGATATTAAGGTATTTTAGGTAATTTCTTGATTTGCATGTTGAACATTCAAATGCCTTTATGAAGTGCATAGGGAGTTAACTAATAAATTCAACATGTAATTGTTGGTGATCCGTTTATCGGATTTTGGATTTTTTTTTGTTTTGTTCGGAATTACATGCTGAACAAGTCTTCAATTGGAATCTTTCGTGTATCTGTTACGGTTTTTAAGATAGGATTTGAATGTCTCCGAATTTGCATATTTGGGATGATGAAAAGTGCACAATGGGATAGGTCACCCACAACTTCCTATTCATTGAATTCATCAAAATTGACATATCTGCTTCGGTTACGAAAATAAAAGGGGGGACTACTCATTTTTGTATCCACCCCGTATAATAATATAATAATTTATTAAAAATAATTAATTTGTTACCTTCCTCAAATGAAATATAATATGCAAAAAATTATAAAAATATTTTTTTAATATTAATATTACTTTCATATATAATTTGTTCAAGAACATGTTTAAAAAAATTAAATTAAATGAAATTGGGAAAGTAGCAGGATTCGAACCCGGGACTTTTAGCATTGTAATCTAGCGACTTACAGACATGACCGCATTGACCATTGAATATCGACAGTCCGAATTTGTAAACATAATGTACATCAATAGCCTATATAACTAACTTTAAATGATTATATCTCGTAAACTAATGCCCATTAGCATGAGTTACTATGCCATATAATAGCGGGAGAGGTGCGTAACAACATATTTAAATTTCAGTTAAATCCAAGCTTAACAGACCTCCCCCCCCCCCCCCTTGTAAGAACATAAAAATTTTTATTGAGGTGATCAATAAAAATTTCTTCCACTTTTCCACTGCTGAAATAATTGTAGGCTTCCAAACTTTTAAAATTTAGCATTTCATTTTCATCATGAGATTTCCTGTGTATTAAATAATCAAATATATAGTTGGGACCCCAATGGGGGCCGTTTTTTCATATCATTACCCCATGTTGTAATAGAAAAAGGATGAGGGAATTTTGCACAATCTAAAAGCATTTTTAAAATATATTTATTAAACTAAAGAACAGAAATGTAAATAAATGTCAATTTAAATACATAAAATTACAATTAAAATATTTCAAAAAAAAACCCAAAAAATTGTTCTTAAACCACAGTATAGTTAGACAATAGGCGCACTCGCCCTGATTTGTTCCGATAAGTTTGCCTTATTGCGTGACTGTACCCAGCAGTCTCCTCTCCTAGCTGTCGAGACGGGCAGGCATTATAGAAGCTTCTATCAATATCGTACACATGTTTTTTTGTTATTTTTTTTGCTTGTGTTTTAATCTGTAAGGCAGTTAGAATAATGTTTGATGGAGCACTTCCCACAAAATGCTTCCAAAAAGAACATAGGACTTTACTTATATTCAAAAAGGATTAAAGCGCTATTTCCCTTACCATGTTTCACCAAAGAATTTCTTAACAAATTGTTTGTTAGAGTAAGAATATATTTTACATTGAAGTTTTTTAACAAACACCAATTTAAAGGCATTAAAAATTTCATTTGGTCCATATGATTTTTTTTTATTCTTAATTTTACTTGAATTTTTTTAAGCCATCAGATGATGTTCTTGAATACAATGTAAAATGCAATTAAATTTTATTTCTTGTTTTCTGCCTTGAGATTAATTAAAATGCTATATATTACTAATATTTGTAACAAAGAAAAATATTTTAAAAAATAAAAAAAAAAAGCTAAACAATAAAATATTTATTTCCTAAGGCATTATAAATCACAGAAAACATTTTATATAATAACTAGTCACAAAGCCTCTCCCTGCCAGGCAAAAAATATGTTTTAAAAAGTTTATACATTACATTTCATATAAAGAGATGCAATCTTCAGATATCAGACGGCTTCAGAAAGCTCTAGAAAACAGAATTAGACAAAATTCCAAAACCACGCCCATCGCCCACAAACCGAAAATCAAAAATCTGGCTCCGTCCTGCACCAGCGGAGCAAAAATACTTTAACTATGCCAAATTTCAGCTTTCTGCGATATCATACGGCTTCAGAAAGCTCTGGAAAGGGAATTGAACAAAATTCCAATGCCACGCCCACCGCTTACAAACCGAAAATCAAAAATCTGGCTCCGTCCTGCACCAACAGAGCAAAAATACTTTAACTATGCCAAATTTCAGCTTTCTGCGATATCAGACGGCTTCAGAAAGCTCTGGAAAGAGAATTGGACAAATTTCCAAAGCCACGCCCACCGCCCACAAACCGAAAATCAAAAATCTGGCTCCGTCCTGCACCAACGGAGCAAAAATACTTTAACCATGCCAAATTTCAGCTTTCTGCGATATCAGACGGCTTCAGAAAGCTCTGGAAAGAGAATTGGACAAATTTCCAAAGCCACGCCCACCGCCCA